>CABHPP010127936.1:6301-35843 GCA_902168425.1 Peromyscus attwateri
ATAGATAGATAGATAGATAGATAGATAGATAGATAGATAGATAGATAAGAGAGATAGAGAGAAAACTGACAAAACACAGCATATATTAGTGTGAACATACATTAATCACCATGGCACTTGTAGTTTATTCTCTGTGAGTGGATTGGTAGATTACTTCTAGAATCGCTATTAAGTGTGGACAAGCATCTCAAAGACTCTATTGGTTCAGTTGTGATGTATGTGATTTTGCATTTTGTCATAGGTCAACACTGTTAGTAACTGTAAACCTTACCACTTGCTTCTGAGTCAAGAAATAATTTATTTTAACAAGGATAAAATCCCCACTGAGGTCTACTCATGGGATAGACTTTTATTCTGCATTTCCCCATTGGCAATAAGAAGGCAGGCTCTCAGACTAGCAAGAAGAGATGAAGGAAAACTGATGAACACTCACAACTCTGCTGAAAGAAGACTGTGTGGCCCCTAGACCAGGCACAGGGAGGTCCAGTTGTGGAGTTGCACCTGGCTGGACACACAGCTGGATTCAAATCTTGGTTCTACTTGTTACCAGTTAGGAAGCTTATACATGATTTCTTTTAGTTTTAACCCTTCCTCCTCTTCTTTCTCCTCCTCCTCCCCTTCTTTTTCCTTCTCTTCTTCCCCCTCCTCTTGAAATGGAGTCTCATAGAGCTCAGAGAGGCTCAAACTTGCCATGTAGCTGAGGATATCCTTGAACTCATGATTCTCCTTTCTCTGTTTCTGGAGCTCTGGGATTGCAGATATGTCCCCATGCCCACTCAACTCCTTAATACCTACGTGTACATCAGTGTCTACTTTATACCATTGTTTTAAATATTAAGTCAGATAACTTTTGTGAATTAGTCAGGATGTTATTGACATCATTTATGAGCCTACTCCAATTACTTAAAATGTAAAGGAAATTAAGCTGGTTTATGTAACTTGCCACAGGAACATTTTGGCTTGGTGGTAAATTTGTCTGACAGCCCCTGTAGACTGTGAAGGGAATACTTCACCAATAGTTCCTGCACAAGTTCTTGGTAAGAATATTGTTGACCAGGGCTGTATGAGGACCCAAGTTCAATCCCCAGAATCCATGTGAAGAACTAGGCATAGTGGTGTGTGCTTGGAATCCCGGGGTTGGGGAGAAAGAAACAGATTCCTAGGATCTCTAGAGTCAGCCACGTTAGATGAGTTAGTGAGCATCAGGTCAGTGAGAGACCCTTCCTCAAAAAAGGAAGTGGAAGGAGATTGAAGAGGAACAATAGCAGGGGGTTTCTTCTGGGCTCCTCACACACATGCACACAGGCAAGCAAACACACACACACACACACACACACACACTCACACACACACACACACTACACACACACTGGGAGTGGATGGCAGGGGAGAGGGAGACCTAGAGAGATATATTTTAATAATTTCTTTCTGTCTGCTGATTTGGGGTTTGATTTATTCTTGTTTTTCCACGACTCTAAGGTGCACTAAGTTTTTTATTTGAGTTTTTTTTCATATTTAAATTGAGGCATAAAGTAAACTCTCTTAGGACTGCCTTTACTACAGCCTGTAGATTTTGGTATGTTGTCTATTTATTTCCATTCAACTCCATAACTTAAAAAAAGTTCCCTCTTTATTTCTTTGGTGACTGAGTCATCATTTAATAGTGCGGTTTTTAAATAGGCTATTGCCATTTTTCTTGGTTGCTCATCTAGGTGGTAGTAAGACTCTACTGCCCAAGATAACACACACTTTGGCTAAAGGACATAGAGAAATCAATCTTGAACTGACCTGGAATTTTTTCTTTCCTGAATTATATTTCACAGTCATAGAATGTATAATACAGGCTGTTGGAAAGAAAAGCTATCAGTGGTATTAGGCAGAGCTGAACCCTCCATATTGCAGTACAAAACTGTCAGATAAGACGTGCCCAGTGATGCAACAGTGTCATGACTGTTATGGGGCAGCCTAATTTTGTAGTCCTTGTCAAAAGTCCACAGGTAGGGAGGTGATAGGTCCTAGAAGGGAACCTACTGTTGTTATTTAGCTAAATAGTCATATTAACAAAGTACCTTTTAAACACCTACGCTCACACTTGTAGATATAGGTTGCTTTCAGCCTTGGTCAGGAAAGCTTATTATTATTATTATTATTATTATTATTATTATTATTTTTACAGTGGGCAGTGGTTAATTGAGAAATTCACAACTAGTCAAAGTGCTCAGTCCTAAAAGGGACATCTGTATGACTCCTCCCCCGATGGCTTAGAGAACATTTCACAAGAGGGTGTGTAAAGAGTGTAAGGGCTGGAAGATGGGAAGGAGTGCTAGAATGCTATCTTCCAGACATGATGTGCTCAATGCACTCATAAACTCATGACATCTGTGGTTACCTGCATAAAGGCTGTCCAAGACCAAGCCAGAAACAAATCCTAATGTGGATTGGAGAAGTGTGGTGGTATTGTGTTCCCCAAAATATTGTGCACCCTAATAAACTTATCTGGGGTCAGAGACAGAACAGCCACTAGATACAAAGGCTAGAAAATGGTGGCACTCACACCTTTAATCCTAGCATTCCAGAGGTAGAAATCCCTCTGGATCTCTGTGAGTTCAAGGCCACATTGGAAACAGCCAGGCATGGTGACTCACACCTTTAATCCCAAGAAGTGAGCCTTTAATCCCAGGGAGTGATGGCAAAAACAGAAATATATATAAGGCGTGGAGACCAGAAACTAGAAGCATTTTGGCTGGTTAAGCTTTTAGGCTTTCGAGCAGCAGTTCAGCTGAGATTCATTCTGGATGAGGGCTCAGAGGTATCCAGTCTGAGGAAACAGGATCAGCTGAGGAACTAGCAAGGTGAGGTTGGTTGTGGCTTGTTCTGCTTCTCTGACCTTCCAGCATTCACCCCAATAACTGGCCTGGGTTTGATCTTATTAATAAGAACTTTTAAGATTCCTGCTACAGAGAAGGGTTCATGGAGTCCCACCTCTAGCTGAGGAATTATTGGAAACCGATGGCAGTTGAGGCAGTCATTTATCTTTGCTGTTGTGACCACTGGTCACTACAGTGGATGGCCCCACACTCATGCACATAGGGCAATATTAGTCAGATCTAAAAAAAGAAGACATGACTTTGGAAGGGGATGTGTTGGGAGGTAGGTAGCAAGACTTAGAGGGGGGAATGGGGGTGAATATGATCCCTGGTTAAATTAGAGTTTCATGTAGACAGCAGATAAAATTTTAAGCATGTTACAAGCATGCATGTAAAATAGACTGAAAAAGGTTCACTTTTTATTTAAAATTAAAATTAATAAAGATCCTATGTTTTATTTGGCAACCCCATGAAATAGATCTAAATGTAGTTTTGGTTAACTTTAAGCCCAATACTTTTGGAGGATTTTGTTTCTAATGAATTGTGATATATTTTGTTTATTTTTTTTGTTTTGTTTTTGTTTTTTGAAACAGGGTTTCTCTGTTTTGGTGTCCTGGATCTCGCTCTGCAGACCAGGCTGGCCTCGAACTCACAGAGATCCGCCTGGCTCTGCCTCCCAAGCGCTGGGATTAAAGGCGTGCACCACCACCACACTGTTTATGTTTTTCTTATAAGTTCTATTTTTTGTGTATATTTGGTTTAACTTTAGGAATTTTTATATCTGAGTGGTATTTGAAATAATTTTTCTACCAGATCACACCTGAAAATATTTCCCAACATTTCTCTTGTCACATCTTGGGGGAGGTGAATAGTGAGTGTCCTATCTGATTTGGTAGAGGCCTGAGATTCTGGGAAACATCCCACAATGCACCTGAAAGCCCCACCACTAAGACTGATTCAGTAGAAAACACAGGGAGGGGCTTGGTCCTGCCTCAACTGAATGCACCAGGTTTAGCTGTCCCCCCATGGGAGAGCTTACCCTGTTGGAGGAGGGGATGGGGGGTGTGGGGGGGAAGGCAGGAAGTGGGGAAGTGGGGGAGTGGGAGGGGGGAAGAGAGAGGGATCTGTGGTTGGTATGTAAAATGAATAAAAACAATATGATAATAACTTAGATACTTATTAAAATGATAATCCTGTATATATAAAAAGATTTTTTATTCACTTTACATACCAATCACAGATTTAATCTAATCCATTTTCATTGGAGACCATTACTGAGGCTTGTAGTTTTTCAGAGGCTATATTGTCTTGGTTTTTCATAGTGTGAGTGTGTGTGAGTGTGTGTGTGTGTGTGTGTGTGTGTGTGTGTATGTGTGTGTGTGTGTATGTGTGTAGTGTTGGGACTTGTGCATCTGGGATAAAGTCACTGGTTGTACCTATTTTTTTTAAAGCTATGCTTATTTATACAGTGGAAGTATTTGCAATATCCAAGAAGGGAAAGTTGTAGAAGTGTTGAAGTGTTTTCCCTGCCAGACTGAGGTCCTAACTTCACAGTAACACCTTCAGCCCAGGTGTTTGGGGAAACAGATTCAATCTCCACTACTACTCTGAAAGTACAATCCCGTCTACAAAAAGGATCGCTGTCACAGAGTAGGCCCACTCTTAAAACAGTAACCACCCAATTAAAGGCTGTCACCATGTCAACTCCAGTCATTTGGGGAGGATAGGAACACTGACAGTGCTGTGAGCCCCAAGTTTAGTTTCGAGAGTGTGAGTAGAAAGGAGAAAGAGAAGAATCAACCATTTGACAGTATTGGGACGACAGAGGAAAGGCAGAGGCAAATGTGGACAGAAGCAGGAACAACAGGGATGGGTGGGCAGAGATGAGGCTACTGGCTAAAGGCAGAAGGAGAGCAGAGGGAGCTTAAGAAATGCCAAGAGGTCCCCCAAAACAACCCCAGTTCTCAGAAGCACAGAGATCCAGGAAACCAACTCAACCCTCTCAAGGCTGAGATTATAGGCACATTCCACCAAGTGTGACCTTATTTTATATTTCAATATTACTGGACTTGTCCTACCAAGTAGATATTAGTTTTATGAACTTGATTTTAAATAGGAATATAGGCTTTAAGAATAATAAAAATAACTTCTATAAGTTATCTGACTTCACAGATCTTGTTATTAAATGATGTGCTTTGAAGCTTAATCTGGAAACATGGCAGGATATATGTATGACTTCAGATACCAAGTTTGGGATCTTTTAAATAGAAATGATAGTAAATGACATCCCCCCCCCCAGATAGGGTTTCTCTGTGTAGTTTCTGGTGCCTGTCCTGGATCTTGCTCTGTAGACCAGGCTGGCCTCAGACTCACAGAGATCCTCCTGCCTCTGCCTCCTGAGTGCTGGGATTAAAGGTATGTGCTACCACCACCCGGCTAATTCTATGACATTCTTAAATCATCATTAACCACTAAGTTATTAAAATTTTTATGGCTTTGTTTGGTTGGTTGTACTTAAGGATCAACATCGTTCTTTTAATCTGGCGCCAGGAAATTTGGAAGATATAAAAACTATGATGACAAAGAAAACAAACACAGGCTGTAATGTTTCTACGTGGTCATTGATGGACATAAACATTTTTGTCTCTTCCCAGTCTTTTTTCAATGTATGCAGATACATTCAAAATGTATACATATCGTAAATAGTAATAGAAATGAGACAATTTGTAGACTTGAATTCTTGTTTCAATTGACTTTATAGTGCACTGCATCACTTTATCACTAAATATTCTTAGAAGGCACTGCTTTTAATGGCTAGTCAGTGTACCATCTTTAGAATATGACACAATAATAAATTGTTTACTTACTTTGAATGTTTAGTTTATTCCCACTATTTTCACAATAATTTGGTGGATTCTTGTTTATATGACTCATTATCTACATATCTCCTGGTTTTTAGTTTCTGGGTTGGGATGATCATTTTTGAAGAGCTTTCTGTTTTTTTTTTTAATCAAGTGCTGTGGGGCATTCCTGCACATTACCCATTTCACACTCCTCACAGCAGGCATTACTCTTTATCTATCTTGCTTTCATTCATAGGAATAGGAACTCTGTGTCTACAAGGATCCTGATGTCTGGACCAGTGCCTGGAATGTTGTAGAGGTCAGTGGTTTTTACCCAGGCTCCCTGGGTTCACATCTTTACCTAACCAGTTACATAGTAGATGGCTTCACCTCCTTTAAGCTATTTTTAAATGTCAACATAAAGGCAATAACACCTACCTCATAGACTAGCTGTGAAAAATTCGTACATTAGTTCAAGTAAATAGTTTAGATAAGAAGTTAACACACGATAAAAATCAAAATATACAGAGCACACTATAATATGTGCCAGAGACTATAAATAATAACTAGTTTGATACACACTAAACTCTCTACCATCAATTTCATTTCACTGGAGGAAATGGATGAGTGGCAGAGTCCAAACTTAAACTCCAATACACTGGCTCTGGAGTTCACCCTTTTTTTCTTTCTTCTTGTTTTGGAGACAGATTCTCACTTGGTAGCCCTGGTTGTTCTGCAATGCACTATGTAGACCAGGCTGGCCTTGAAATCACAGAGATCCACCTATCTCTGCCTCTCTAGTGTTGGGATTAAACACATAAACCATTATGCACAGCCTTGGAATTCACATTTTAATTACTGCTTTGTACTTCTCAAAGCACTTGAAAATTATTAAAGTACCCAATATATGAAAAAAAATAATGACAAAACCCTCCCTAATTTCCTAGGTTTTCATTGTAGACCTGAGCTGAGGGTTTGGTTAGAAATAAGTGATTGTGGGTAACGAACAGTGTGAATTCATGTTCTTACATGGGGGCTGGAGATTGGGGAACGTGCTAAAACATACTTGGTGTGTCAGTGTCAAACATACACAGCTTCCCATTGGATGCCTAGGACGGTTGAACAAAGGTGTGAACAATGAGTGATTTCTAAAAAGGCTCCTTCCATGTTCCCTGTCACTCAAAATGGAACTACCTGTTCGTGTCACAAGGGCCTTGTTTGAAAACAGCACCACAACTTTCCTTGCCGTTTCAGATACAGTTTCGAACTTTCTGATTGGTATCTTTATTCTTCCGGGAGTTCCTCAATACAGGGAGTACTAACTGGCTGTCTATCGTGTTTCAGGGACCATGGCAGACATTGCAAATGTAGTGGTGAGCAAGCCCCACGAGCAAAACTCACCTCATTTCTGTGTGTGTGATGATTCAATGGAATAGTGAATATAAATACCTTAGAATAGTGAACTGCAGAGAGGGGCTGCTGGAGGAGGAAGGCAACGTTGTGCAGACATGACTGAGTAGAGGCTTTAGACTTGATTAGGATCATGATGTGTTCAGAGATCTAGGGAGCTATGGCTTCAATGAAGGGGTGGAGGTGGACGTTGCTGTGTGGTGGATCAGGGAGTAGGGGAAGACGAAGAAGAGGCAGAGCAAAGGGATGCAAGCATTTCAAGCAATGCCTTGTAAGCAGGCACAGTGTGGTCCCCAAGGGACATCGGGGAAGTCTAATAACATTTTTAAAAATTTTCCATGACTTGTGCTACTGAAATCTGGAATATGGGAGTCATGGATACTCTTGAGCATCCTTTGGTGCATGAGCCAGCTTGTTGTCTGACTCACAAAGGCGGTAGTGTGGAGACCACGAAGTCTGCCGTAAATACGGGAAGAGGAGCAATCGTGCCTGTGCTGAAGAGGGCAATGGAAATAATTCCGGGTGGTCTCTGCTGTCAGGAAAGAAATTGGTCAATGAAAAGGGAAATTAAAAGAATAATGGTTAGAGAACAACTCTGGATAACAGGTGTAACCAGGAGCACAAAGAGCTGGGTGAGATCTTGCTGGATGAAGGTCCCCCTACCCTCGGTGAAGAAAGGTAAAAATACCAATGCAGACAGACTCGTGTTTTCCAGCTTCTGAGGGAAGACAAGGTAAGCCGGTAAAGCTTTCAGCATTCATTTTTGGCATGTTGGGCTGCCTTTTTAGAATCTGAGAGAATCATGTTAGATCATGAACCACACAATGCAATCCGTAACGTCACAATCAATTATATTGTAACACGCTGACTAGTCAAGTATTTAAAAATCCTGTTAGTGATGTAGTGACCCATGTAGCACTTTTCTGAGACATCGTGTGATAACAACTAGTAATCTGCTTGGTGCCTAGTGTGGTTTTGAAGCAGCGAATAGGAGTGTAAATGACATTTTGAGAGATCTGTGGCAATTCCAATAGAATATGGAAACAGCTTGCATTTCCTTTGGCATCAGAATCATAGATACTGCTGCCACCACTGTAGCCCATCTGCATTCCTAACGAAGGCAGTGCTCAAGCTCAATTAAAGATTGGTGAAGATTAAAACATGATATTTGTCTTCATCCAAGTTCATGGACACCTGCATTTTTAAACATGGGCCTTAGGTCAGGGAAACAGTCTCCTAGGTGACTCGTGCCGTCAAACTCACTTCTCCCTGTCATTCTTCTTTTCCATCATCCTCTTCCACTCTGAGTTTAGCCCTTTGTTCATGAAATTGTCGTGTGGCATCTGAGGTTAACCATCTGCTTTGGGATTTAGGTTAGATTAGGGTTAGGGTCTTAACTGATGGGTAGGAGGCTTTTCTCAAGGGCGAGTTGTGGCGGTTTCTGGAGAGATTTTGCTGCTTCTACCAGACAATTCTAAGTTCTGACTCGGTGTGTGATTGCTGATTTGCCTAGGAGGGAGAGCCATACAGGACATTGCTGTGGGATGTTCTGTATGGCAAATGTGTTGCTAATAAAACACTGATTGGCCAGTGGCTAGGCAGGAAGTATAGGCGGGACTAACAGAGAGAATAAAAAGAGCAGGAAGGCGGAGGGTGTCAACTGACTGCCAGCCTCCGCCAGGACAAGCAGCATGTAAAGATGCCGGTAAGCCACGAGCCATGTGGCAAGGTATAGATTTATGGAAATGGATCAATTTAAGCTATAAGGACAGTTAGCAAGAAGCCTGCCACGGCCATACAGTTTGTAAGCAATAGAAGTCTCTGTGTTTACTTGGTTGGGTCTGAGCGGCTGTGGGACTGGCAGGTGAAAGAGATTTATCCTGACCGTGGGCCAGGCAGGAAAACTCTAGCTACAGGACATAGGAAAGGCCATCTCTAGGGGTGAGTGGGAAGGAAATCAGAAAAATGCTCAGAACTGCCCTTTGGAGGGGGCGGGTATTTGGGGACCCGAGGATGAGTTGGGGAAGGTCCACTGAAGAAAGGGTCAAAAATGGTATGAAGAATTCAGCTGAGGTCAGCAAACCTCACTCCATCTCGACATCCATCTGTAGGGTAGTGTGACTCTCCAGCTGCGCTTGGCTCTAACGGCGCAAGGCAAAGAGAAGATGAATTGCTGGGGGGAACCCAGAGCTGGAGGTGGTCGGGCGGGGGGCACATGGCAGAAGGCAAAGGATCTGGGAAATTGAAGGTTCTGATAAGAGGCAGGTTGAAACGATGACCATGGAGTCCTAGCTCAATAAGGAAGGAAGTGAAGCCCCGGGCAGAGGTGGGGGTGGGGGGCGGGGGGCTGATGAACTAACAGAATGGAGGAACCAAGGGAGGTGAGATCTCATTGAGGTCCAGAGCTGGTGAAAAATTGGAGTAAGGTGTAAGAGCTGGTCTCCTTTGCCAGTGCCAGCCTCCGCATGGGTATAATTAGTTATGTTGCTGTCCTGGCCCTCCCTTGGGTACATTTTAATGACTAAAAACATTATTATAAATGGCACTAAATGTGCCATTAAAATACTTCTGCTCTACATTCAAGTGTGCTCAACAAAATGCAGGTAACTCACTCAAATACCGGAATGAGAAAGAAAGGAGAAATGTAGGAAGTAAGCCAAAAAGAAATCCTTCAGTCACTTTTTGTAAATTGCTTAAAACCATTAAATAAATTAAGCTGCTGTGGGGGATGCATTTCATGGAGTTCCAATTTAGCAATTACTGTTCCTGTAGCAGAATCAATAAAATATGCGTCTACAATCATACAGAGAAAACATGTCCAGGGACTTTAAGTTGGAGCCTCAGATAAGGCTAACTAATTAACATGTACTGGGTCCAACACTGGACTGTGGCTAGTGAAAACCTTTTTTAGCACTTTTAGGTTTTGGATAGGCTGTAATGCATGTTTCAAAAATCAAAATGTTATAAAAGGTATCCACCGAGAGGACTCAATCTCATCTCATCTTTGTCCATCCTGTGCCTTTTGATATTGTATTTTCATTCTTCCAGCGTTTTGTAAGCTACTGAGAACAGATACAAACAGGAACATTCCTAGTCAGGGAGCTTTTTTGCACAGCGGTTTGCACACCATCAATACAATAAGCACTGTGATTTTGTTTTCCACTTAACAATCGATTTCAAATATCTGTGCACCTATTTGTAGGTGTCAGACTGTTTTTCAGCTGTATAGTTTTCTATGTTGTCTTAATTTATTTAACCCATCATGCCTGGGTTGGCAGTTTCCAAACTCTCCATATATTTCATGAAATAGTTTACTTTAGGTACAAGTTTGTCTATAGAGTCCGTCTCAGATCCATCATTCACAAGTTAAGGGTAAATGCATTTACAATTGGGAGGCATTGTCAGACTCTGCTCCAAAGGGGTTTGCATTTCCACTGGGCCCTACTCCTGTGAGTACGTGCTCGGGAGACTGTTTTAATATGGACTTCATCTACTAACCACACATTATGACATTATAATCATGCAGGTTTTGAAAATGTGCCAGAAGGTTGTGAAAATAGTAATCACCAGGCATAGGGCGAGAGGCCTATACCAAACCCAGTCGTGATGCTCCGTGTAGGAACCGAGTAGGACAGTGTAAGCCACCAGCTCTCATCACTTGTCACATTGTTTTAAATTTAAAGGCTTCCACCATTTACCTCTTTGCTAGTCACCTGCTGTATGTTTGCCAGATAAGGAATGTGATTATTGTTTCCTTCTTTTATGTGTGGTCTTCAAAATTTGCTTACATGCACTACTTAAGAGAATTGTAAAAAGCTTAGAGTGACCTTATACATTTTAAGTAGAAATGAAAGAAGGATGGATATCCACTATACAGTGAATGCCTACCTTTAAATAAAATATTGTAAATATTGAGTTTTATATAAAATTATTACATCACCCTTTAAAAATGAATCAAATAGAGTCTAAATACTGCTTGGCCTATCAACTGTCACCTATTTAAAAGTACACAAACTCTCCTTTAACAAGCGGGACATTTACAACATTCATTTATTTTTCTTTTGAAGTCATTTTTCCATTCCACTTTCCCTGAGGAATTTTATCTTTATGTAATACATTTAAGGATTGAAGGTTTTGTAGATTGTCATATCATAATTCTCTACTAAAATATGTATATATGTTGACATTTTAATTAAAATTTTTCTCTAGCTTCAAGCTATAAATGTAAAGACGTTATGGAGTCACTTTCATGACTATTTATAGCGTGCAGTTGGTCAAAATAGTATGCATATATACATTTTGACAAATAAACAATTTTTAAACAGGAACTTCTATTGAGATGCACTTCTGTTTAAACCCTGGGACAGCATTTATTTTATTTGTTCAATTAAATTGTAGTTCAGTGGAGCTGTGAATGTCTCAGGCTTGCTAGAGTGAGAGGGAACCACATTATTGCTATTCATAGATGAAGAAAAGTTGTTCAGTAAGTCAAATGGAAGGGGAAGAAGTTTTATTCTAGTAACATTTCTCCATTGTCTGCAATCTTGATATCCATCCCAGCTTGAAATCAAGAATGATTTTAAGTGATCCATTAAGTGACAGTTCAATTAAGTCGTCCTTGAAAGTGGTTGGGAAGCCTTGGACAACAGTGACAGACAGAGTTTCCGATTGTTTGGGGGGAGGGGGCTGGAAGTCTTTATGTCTTTGGACTTTGCTGAGAAAAATGTATTATTTATTTATTTATTTGTTATCTCACAAAGAAGAATGAAAAAGTAGGTGAGGAAAGAAGAGTCTGCTATTTTTCCAGTAAGCTTTGAGCAACTGTGGGCCAACCGGTTTTAAGAAAAACCAGAAGTACAGGCCCTCCTCTCTCCTCTCAACAAAGCAGACAGCAGCAAGAAGCAGAGGATCCGGAAAGCAGCACCTCGTCTCCCTTGCAGTACCTTTCCCGGAAACTTCCTGTTTATTCCTGGAGGTTCACATGATCCAGTTTAAAAAAATAAAAAACAAACAAACAAACAAAAAAACAAAAACAAAACTAAGACTATTATCTGCTCTCCTGCAGGAACATCTTGTTCAAAACCGGGATCCCAGGTAGTGGGAAGCTGGAGTTGAGGCAAGGAGCTGCCAAGAAACCAGGCAGATCGGGAAGAAGACGGCAGTCACGCAAAAGCCCCGAGGGCACAGCAGTGTGAGATTGTCGTGGATATTAGTGGTCCGGTATAGGGCACCTAAGGTGGATTAGCTGCATTAAGAATGACTAAAAATATTGAGTCATCAGTGGTTACATTTTTCACTGTCTTCTTAGTACATTATATGACAGCTGATTGTTTTTAGGCCTGCTATATATCATAAAGTCTGAGGCAGTCACAGAAAACAAGGAGTCCGTGTGAAAAGCCCTGGTTCAGAGGCAGAAGATGGCCTTGAACTTCAGTTCCATCAGCTCATGCACTAGTCCTCAGGGTGCTTTAAATGCCTTCGTCTCCTGTCTGCTAGTAAGTGTACCTAGTCTAGTTGGTTAATGTAAGAATTAAATAACATAATACAAATAAATCTGTGAGTATAGGGTTAGGTCATTCAATATTTAATCAATCAAACATGTGAAATCAGCTACGAACAAAGAAAGAGAGAGGCAGCTATGTAGACACATGAGGGTAACAGTGTTGATAACAACAGATGCCCATGGGAAGAACTACTAATCCCATTTAGCAGGTGGGGATGCAGAGGCCACAGGGGATTCTAGCTATGTGCTAGATTATTGGCCAGTCAGAGACCATCAGTACAGACCTGATGCTTGACTCCCTGTAGTCTCTTCAAATGCACACAGACACATACTATCATGTTCTGCAGACTACAGGACTCCCCCATCGTGACAGCTGTGAGAAGTTTGAAAAGCACATTCAGCACTAACTTTAGCTTACAGCTGAATGTTTTGGTCCCCGGCCTGTGAATGTCTAGCCAGCTCTGTGGCCTAGGGAGAGCATCCTCCTATGCGTGAAGGGCATTCCAAGGTCAACAAAGCACTTCAAGCTCCATAAAGAAAGTAGCTATATAAATGGGGTTTCTTGTTAAGATAATAAAGCTCAAAAGGCCACTTTTACAAAGAGAGGTCAGCTGGAAGGTTACCAGGAAAAGCCACATGCCCAGCTGTGCTATTTAACCTCCAGTTTTCATAAAATATACACATACCATCGGGATGTACTTTTAATTATTTTGTGTCTAGGAGACGATGACTCTAGCACTGTTTAAAGAAATCCAGTCAGTGCCCATTATGGATGCAAAGGGTCCTGCATTTTACAGGTGCTGCGGCTGGTAGGAGTGGATTAGCCAGAAAGCTCATTAAATGGACTGCCACTGTTAGCCAAACTGTACAAAGTCTTTGGAGTGTGATACAGTTCCAAGTGTCTACAGTTGTGCATTAATAGTGGAGTGTGCCCTGGTGCATTTCCTTGTTTTGAATAAATTGTGGTATTAAATTCAGTCTCCCTTCATCAGAAAGGGAAAATGATTTGACCCTCACATTCCTTGGAGCTGAACTCAAACTTTGGAGGTTCACTTCAAAGCTCTGTAAATAAAATGAGTAACACTCTGGACCCTTGTGAGGCAGGAGGAAAATTCTCTTTCTGAAGAACACCCAAGTCTTTAAAGAGAAATGGTGGGGTTTAAATAGCTCACTGTTTTTCTTGCTCCAGGCTCCATGCTGAGGATATTATTTTCTCTGCAGAGCTTGTGCTGCTCTGGCTCCGTTCTCAGAGGCTGGCTGGCGTTGGGGCACTGGGGCGCAGGGCGGCTTGCAGGTTTGTTGAAGCAAGTTTATTTGTAGTGTGGCTGGGGGCGGGTGGAAGATTCCTTTATGATATGGGAGGCTCCCGAGTTTGGAATATCAATGGCACTTCAAAGCACTAGAGCTGCGAATTAGCAGTCAGACTTCTTCTCAGGCCCCAGAATAGGATAAAATAACACCAGAGATGTGTTTCAAGATAGGAAAAGGGGAGGTTTTTCTTCAATGCGACTTTTTTAAACTTTGTGTTGAAAAGTGGCAGCCCAGGGTTCGGAGATGGCCTGACATCTCTCTGGACACAAGAGGCTGCCATGGATTCTTGTGGAAAATCGTTCAGAGTTCCCAGCCTGAAATCACAAATACTGGACCTAAAATCATAGTGCTGGACCTGTCCCCAGACTACAATTCTCTCTAGATCCATGAGTGGGAACCACTACTACTACCTCTTCCTTGGGGAAAGGGTAACTAAAAAATTGTGTAGCCTAATTTGTTTATTTCTTAAAGTCAACGTCATATTATTAATTTCAAGTTTTCTGAGTATTCCCTTCCACCCAATCTCCTCCCCGCTGTCTTCCTCCTCTGTGAATGTGAAGACCATGGTAACAGAAAATGAGAACGCCATCTTCAATCCTCCAATCAGCAAGAGTCGCACTGCAGTGGGCAGACCGAGCAAAGTGCCACAGTGACCCCTCTCATCCTCCTGCCCTGTGATTATGTCTGAGTAGTTCTAGAAAGACAGTCAGTTCAACTTGGAACAGACCGAGGCTTTACAACGCTGGCAATTCCTACCCTGTGCCTGTGCCTCCTTCCATTTGTATTTGAAAGAAAATGAAAAATATGTTCAGCAGGGAGGCACTGGTCTGCATGAGTACTCAAATTGATCTGCGCCTGGCTGGTGGTCATGGCTGCGGTGGCTCACCCAGCCCTGGAGCTTTTCCGTTGCCTCCTGTTTTTCTAATACAGTTTTGGCTGCCCACACCTCCTCCTCCCACCCTTAGGAGAGGCAGATACTTTCAAGGGCAAGACTGGGGTATGCTGTAAACTTGGGCTTGTGGACAACTGAGACTCACCACTTGGCCTCCTTGGTTTCTGATTTTTCTCCTGGAGGGACTCCCTGTTGGCTGAAGTTGAGTGACCGTGCCCTTTACAGATTGCATGGCCTCCTTTAAACACTGCTCCCTGTTTTCATTTGTGAGAGTCTAGCCTCCAGGCCACAGTGGGGTTTACTGGACTACTGTTTCTCGGGGACTTTCAGGAAGATCCTGTAGATGTTAGACTTGGTGTCCTTGATGGTATCTTGCATCTTCATAGCATCACTCTGCCTGTTATGCTTGGTTATTTATGGCTATCCACAGCAGGCTGCAATAATCAGGTCATACTGCATCTTTTTGTTCATTAATGTATTCTAAGCGTGAGTACGGTACCTGGCGACAAGAACCTTGAACTTCATTCATGATTTCAGAGGATCATTAAATGTTTTGTCCTGATATTTGGCAAATTTTGAACATAATGAAATATTGAAGAATAGCACAATGAATAGTCTGTTACTTTTCACTTAGAATCAACAATCATCAATATTTTTGCCATGTTGCTTTACTCTCTGCAGACAGACATGTTCTTCTACTGAAGTATTAGAAAGTGTAGATATGATGATTCTTTATCCCTAAAGACTTCAGCATTCGGCTGTGAAAAAGGTGTTATTCTCCTTCCTGGTGCAATACTATTGTCACACCCTAGAAAATTAATAATTCCACACAGTCATTTCATACCCAGCTCATATTAAAATTCCACCAAACTTTTAATTGAGATAAAATTTATAAGTCACATAAAACACAGATAATCATTTGAAAGTGTGCAGTTCAAGGGCATTTAGAGCTATCACAATGATGTGGAGCCACTATTACTTCTTTTTAGCTCTGAAGAGTTCCGTTACTCCCCACCGCCCTCTTCTCCCAGTCCCCAACATATTGCTTACTTTCTGTCTCATCAGACTTACTTGTTCTGGATATTTTACACACAATGAAATTGTAAAATATTTAACCCCTGTAACTTTTCAAATTATCTTATAGCTGGTTTTTTTTGTAGAAAGAATTAAAAAAATACTGCAGTGATTATTTTGAAGCAAGATTGCATTTTCATTCAAGACTTCCAGGGTGCCTGACGACTCCCGCCCAGTTTCTGCAAAGAAAATACCCATGTTTGTTGACACATTGCACTTGGTGCTTTAGAAAAAGGGGCAAAGATTTTGCCCCCAGTGTTTGGTGAGAGTTGGGGATTTAGAGAATGGCTGCAAGGCTGCACTTAGTGCATGTCTTGTTTCTGTGGTTGCCGTACAGACGCCATATAGCTGGAGGAGGAGCAGAGACCCTGGCTGTCTGTACTTTTAGGCACAGCCATTGTCAGGCTGGACCAGATTGGTGTGGATGACAGCGACGGGTTTGCTGAGCAGGAGACACTGTGCTTCATGATTATTCTGCCCAAACAGTCTGAACTTCTCACCCTCTTTGCTTCAGTTACCAGATAAACCCTCTGCAACACTCTTTGCTCTATCAAAGAAAGCATGTTTGAGAAATGCTGTAACAATCCCTTCTCATTTTAAACTGCCTCCCACATGCAGCTTCTGGTGCTTTCCCATGTGAGTTCCTGGGCTCAGTAATGATTTTAAGGGACTCTTTTGGCTGAAACACCTGGTCAGGACTCCACCTGGATTGGTTTTTGCTGAGTGTTGGCGCTTCCAAGCGTGCCAAGGGTCTGCAGACTAGGAACAAGCCCCGGGCTTCCTGCTTAAAATTCGACTGTGCAACTGTATGATTTGAAGTGTGGCAATGTGCTGTCTAGGTGTTTGGAAGATGGCAGGAAGGGCAAATGTCATCATCAGTCCCCATTTTTGGCCCTACTCTTTGTTCCTCATGTCCATAAGCTGTTTTTATTTGTTTACAGAGTTAAACTGTTTCTCACTGAGCTTTAATAGTGGTCCAGGAGACTGTTCAACAAAGGACTTCAGGGAATCACATACATTTAACTAGACTTTTTTCTTTCCATGTCTGGAATGATTTCCCAATTCTTTGTCTGAATGAATGAAGGCCAAGAGTGTTTATATTTATTGGTTGGATTCCTATCTCCAACAAATCTTTAAAATGCTAATCCTGTAGTTTCCTAGGTAATGACTCCAAATTTATGGCAAAAATAATTATGTGAGAGGTAGTGTGATACACAATTAATATTCAAAAGTAGACCTGAGTGAATTTTCATATCAAAATGTCTCCCTTCCCTGGTGATCTAACATGGAAGGTGGTGTGGCATAATTTTTCTACAATGATATTTATGATGGGATCTTATGTTTTGACTTCTCCCTAAATGACAGGGTGGCATTATACGTTCTGCTAAACATGAGGATCAGTAGAGGGGTGGGGCAGAAAGGCTGTATCCAAAGTGAATGGAGAGTTTGTATAGATCTCTTACGACACAGTCAACTGAGGTCGTATTATTTTCCTTCTTGGCACTTGTGCCCCAGACACTAAAGTTTATAGTAACCTTTTCCCTGATAACTGGTGTTTTCATGGGAGCATGGGCAAGAGTCTGTGACCTGAGGTGAAATAAAAATGAAGCTTTAGTCTTCCCAAGAGCCCCTGCACTGTTGCTAAGCTGCCCTTGCTTTTAGCTGCACTGTATTTGATGAGTATTTCATGAGGGAGAAACACAAATTTTAATCTGAAGGATCTACCAAGTTAAAATGTTTTTCCTATCTCATCAATTGTTTATTTGTGTTATTTTTTCACTTTTTGTTTATCTTTATCAGTCACTTTGAATCTGTTTTTGGATAAACTTGGGCATAAATAATCAATAGTAGTGGTAGAAATAACAGTCATAATTTATCAAATAATTGGAGATCTGTTTTGTTTTGGATGCTGTTTTATGTACCTTACTATTATTTTATTTTTAATATTAATTTCTTGTAATTAATTTCTTCTTTTGATCACAGTTGTTGAGGTGTTTTTATTTCCATTTTATAAAGGAGGGAAAACTGAATCTCAGGGAAGTTAATGAGCCTGGTAAGAACCCAAATGGGGATATGAACCCAGGTCCTACTGACCTTGAGGCCTGGTCCTCAGCTGCTGCAGTGATGCCGTTATGAACAACTAACTAATCGTGGGCTTCTGCCATTGCTGTCCTTCGAGGACAGGCTGGATCAGTAGGAGCAGTTCACTTCTATGCTGAAACTTCCAGACAGACAATTCCCGTTGATTTCAAAGGGAATACTGAGTGAAGAGAGACTTTCGTTTAGAACATTATACTGTACTGCTTCTAGATGTTATGTTAAGAGTAAATACAGGAAAATACTTTTTTTATTTTGACTCTATATTTACCTAAAAAGTACAACTAAGTTTGTTTAATGTATCAACATATATTCACACATATATACATATATACTCTATCATCTATCTATTTATCTGTCATCTATCTATCTATCTATCTATCTATCTACTATCTATCTATCTATTTATCTATCTATCTATCTATCTATCCATCATCTAACCTTTGATATTAACAGTATTTCTACATCTTCACACCACCTGCCAGCCACATTGTTTTATATGGCCAGCAGATGTTGAGACATACAGCACCTGCTAAGAGAAGTTGATTCTTTATGGCCATAGCCTAGTCTCATCACTGTGGGATTTCATGTTTCCCCTCCCCTGTTGCCCACTGGGGCCTAGCAGAATCTGTCTCCTGCTTCATTAGTGTTGCCAGGGTCTGTGGTGGGTCTCGGAGCTTCTATTCAGGAGGCTTTGCTTGGTCAGCTTTGCTACTGCAGCCTGGCAACTGTGAGTTGCAATGTGAAAAACGCCAGGGACTTTGACTCTGTGTAGAAAATCATCTGAGAGCCCCACAGCAGGAGCAAAGCACACGTTCACTCGCTGTAAAACCTTACACACCTGAGAAACAAGGTTTAGATAGTGTAGATAAGGGTGTCCACCTTCTGTTTGCCCTGTCTGAAGAATATGCTGGCGTTTGGAGAAACCTCCTCACCTTTTCTCTCATTGCAGAAACTACCGAGTCAGGCTTCCACTTCCTGAGAGACAGGCCAACCTGTTCAATTTTCCTATTAGCAGTCACACTGGAGAAGCAATCGGGGCTGCAGCCACCCATGAGAATGCGGAAACCTCGGCCATATCTGAGCCTGTGAGTGACTTTCCCGACTCTGAATGATCTCTATGATGATT
Source organism: Peromyscus attwateri (assembly GCA_902168425.1). NCBI lineage: Eukaryota > Metazoa > Chordata > Mammalia > Rodentia > Cricetidae > Peromyscus > Peromyscus attwateri. Next base: position 25,428 of record CABHPP010127936.1, read on the forward strand.
TTGATTTCCCATTTCACTTAGTTGACCATTTCCAACTAAGACCAACAATTGCATCTCAACGTTCATCTCAAGTCTTTACTGTCCCTTTCTGTTTCAAAAGGGACTTTACACAAAATGAAAAGAGTTTTTGATGATACGTAGGCATAGGATTAAAGTGGATTAAAGGCAATCCCAAGAATGACTTGTACGTTTTTTAAGGCAGCACATTAATAATAACATAAATTGTAAGATATGCCTAGAGAGTGTTATTTCATAATCATATCTGACATAAAGTATTTTTACAGGATATTAATTACACTCTTGCTTTTCTACTTTTGATTTTTAACGTTGTTTGTGATTAGCATGAATATAAAGAATGATAAGGAAGAGACAAACACTTGCAGAAGTGGGTGAAGTTGAAGTCCTCCTTTGTTCCCACTCCTTTTTAGTTCACGAGGCCATCAGGGGAGACTCCCATCTGAAGTCTGGGGAAATACTATCCAAGTGTTGCAACCTTCCAGGGAGAAAACTCTAGTCCGTGAAATAGCAGAGCAAAGAGAATTTTAAACAGAGAGATCTTATCTTTATTTTTGTTGTGGCCTTCTAATATATGCAAATGAAGTATTATTACAACTTCAGTCACCATTTTTATGGCTTCCTTTTGCTTCTAATGGCTTCTAACAAAATGTGCTTTACTTGGGTTTTGTTTGTTTTTAAATAGTGGGGCTATTTTTTACTTTATTGATTCTGTCTTTTAAACCTAAACATCAGCCATATTTATTTAACATATACAACTTGCTATGTCTTTTTTTATGAATTGCTTAGAAAAATGCAGGATGGCAGGGAAGAGTTATATCATAAAAATAACATGGATGTTTCTGGAAGAGTTGGAGAAAACACAAGGTAGTATTTGTGTTGTCCAGTGGTGCAAAGATTTCTCTTGGGTGGACTTACTGTTCAGCTACCTATAGACCTGTGGTTCTTAACCTGTAGATCAGGACGCTTTTGGCAAACCTCTGTTACCAAAAATATTTACATTATCATTCATAACAATAGCAAAATTACAGTAGTTTTATGATTGGAATCACCACAACATGAGGGACTGTATTAAAGGGTTGTAGCATTTAGGAAGGTTGAGAACTGCTGATACAGACAGACAATGTCCAGAAAACTCTGCACTCTGGCCAACCTTGTTGGGGATGGGCAGGTGTGCTGAAAGTAATGTGTAACCTTTCCTAGTGCCCAATCATTTTTTCTGAATTTATATTTTCAGCAGGGAAAACTCACTGAAATTTTTATTTTTCTCTAAGCCAACAAATAAGTTAATTTTGACATCTTTAGCAATAAGGTCTTACTGTCAAGTTCTAGAGGGTAGCCAAGAACAATAGCAGAAACCTATAATATTTTGCAGCCTGTGGACCCTTACTGGCCAACAGCTCCAAATACCGTAATCCATTCATTCCTAGCACTGGGCTTTCTTGTTGTTGTTACCCTATGGTGTCTGGTAGGGGCATTGTTGCCCAGTTATGGGGTAACTCCATTTAAGCATATATATATATATATATATATATATATATATATATATATCTTAAATTTATACATATTTATACACACACATCTATGTATGTGTGTGATGTGTTTATATTATAGAAAACATATGCAGTAGCAGTTTTTCATATGACTCTTTTAGAAGGTCTGTACATGAGTTATTCATCCCTATATTTCTTCCTCTATCCTTTACTCCTAAGATACCACATAGCTGAATCATAAAACATAGAGGAGTCAAGATAGATTTGACTTGGGAGTTTCATCCTTACTCGGGTTCATAGTACTGGAAGGTGCTAGAATGCTACTAGAGGAGAAAAGCAATTACTAATGTTATCCAGATGTGAACGCTGTGTGCTATAATAATGACACTCTGGGAAAATATGCCCTCCATTGAAAAGTGGCATGAATGTCCCAGGCATAACCAACCACTTTCGGATCGGATTTAAGGCTCACTCCGCAAGATGGTCAAGCTCAAGCCAGGCAAATCCCAGCATAGAGTAGAGGAGAGGGTAAGGGGGTAAACAAGAAATTTCACTCCTAGCTGAGGAACTCTTGGTAATTGATAGCTTTCAAGAAAGGGAGAGTTAGTTTTCTCTAAGGGTATGGGCCCTGGTAGGTGGAATAAACTCCAATGGATGTTCTACACACCCAAGATTATATAGCCAGCACTAATTGGACAGGGTCAATTAAAAAAATAATGCGAACACAAAGTTGGGTGGTTGTGGAATAGAGGATGTATCTGGGAGGAGTTGGGGGAGGGGCAAAATGATCAAAGTACAATGTATGATGTATGAAATTCTCCAAGGGTTAATAAAATACATAAAGTAAGTTAATTCTGCAGAATAACGGCTAAGACCCCTAATTGTAGCAGGAAACATACATTACTAACATTTATATTTTCATATTTTTGGAGCGGAAGAAGGACCTTCGCAGTGGTTAATTATACATTCCTAAAATTTCTACAACTAGTCAAGAATAATTTAACTGCCTTGACAAAACTCCTCAAACATTTTTTTTGTGCCAGAATGAAAGCCATTGGTAAATGTCCTTAAAGTAATAAGTTCCAGCCTCACTTTGTTTTGGTTTTTAGCAATTTTATCATAAAGCAATCTCTCACGCTTTTATATCAGAAAAATCCATCACATATTATGCAGAAAGAAAATGAAGAAAACTAAGCAAAAGAAAACCATGGTGCATGAAACAAGATCCTACCTTTGTGTACATGCAACACATTGGTAATCAGATACACCAGTACTTGATAACTAAAAGCAGAATATTCAAAAGATGAATAAAGAAAACATAATAAGGTTTCAGTTGATTGAATAAAAGAAAGACAGAAAGTGACCTAATTGCTTAGTTAGGAAATGTTTCAAAAATAATCCTAACTTGTTGGTGAGGGCAGGGAAGCGTATAACTATAACGATGGCACTTGGGTGGTGTAGGAGGCAGTTTTCACTGGGCAATCTATTTTTTTCTTCCCCGCTTAAACTGGTATTTTAACTCCTAAGAATGTATTCCAAAGAAATACAAATGCCCATGATAATTTATATGTCTTAAGCACAGAATTTCTAACATTAAAGTATTGAAAACAGCCCATATGCCTTACAATAGGTGTCTATTTCAATAATTATGTGCTCATGTTCTAAAATATGGTTTTAAGACTCACATGATAAAATAGTATTTGATGCCATGAAAAAGTTTAGAGTATGTTATTATGTGAAAAGAAAAGCAAACTGCAAAACAATATCCACAACAGGACTCTGAATTTTGTGATAAAAACACACAAAGCATTGGAATGTCAATAATCTCTGTAGTGGGGCTGCCAATATTATGCATAGTTATTAGTTTGTATTTTATGCCATTATTTAAATTTTCTATAGTAGCCATATTATTGACTTTGTAAAATAAATGAAAAAAATAAGTAATATGAAAAATGACTCAGAGGTCTGGTTATCTAGTAGCAAATCATTTGCACTTTTTAAAACCAAGGCTGTCAAAGGAATCGGTTGAGTAGAGTTAAGTTTAGTTCTGGTGGAGAATTCGTTATATCGAGATCTTTAGTGGTGGTAACAGCTTCAGTTAAATTTTTTGTCATCTTGGCTAACAAGTATTGATGGAGAAGGAGGTACACGGTATTATTCATTTTTAAGCATTTGGCATATTTCCAAAACAGTGAGTCAATTTAATGTAATTACTTTTTCATAATTATAGTCTCAGCACTGCTTCAACTTCAGTTTTAGCGAATCTTTAGTCAGCTCCTTCCGTTTCCTGCCTGTGAACGAGGGGGCAGAGAGGACAGTAAATAAACACTCAGGCGCATTGGCTACTTACCATTTCAAGAGAACCGCAGGGCTTAGCTATGTGAAGTGAATTCTTTTCTGGCTATAGAAGTAATGGCTACTGATGTCTACTTTGTTACTTGCTTTGCTTCTATCGTGGTTGCTTAAGTGAGGTCTGCTGGCATTCTGGGGTAATCAGTGTCCTGTGAATGGCTCTTGGCCACAAGCCACAGTGACCTCTTGGGGAGATCCAATAACAATACCAACAATGTGCCCTAAAACAGAACTGTGCTATGATGTTTTCAACTACTGTGGGTAACTTTGAAAAACTGATTGTGAGATTCTTTTTATTGAGGTTCAAGTGTATTTTTATTTTCCTTTCTAAATTGCCTAAGTCTCTGGAATCACTGTTTGCTCTTATTTCAGTGGTGAGTAAAATTCTAATGGACCATGTAATGTGTGAAATGTTTACTTTTCTGCCAGTTTTGAACTATGCAAGGAATTATTTTAAATAGAGTTAAAATAGTATTAGTATAAAAGCATTGTTTTTAGTGAGTATTAAAAAAATCTCCTGTGTTGTATGAGTTGACTTTATTTTTATTCTTCTAGAAGTTGCATATATGCCCAACTTTTGAAATTTCAGGTAATCATTTTAATTTCCGTCTTCTATGTCTGTGGACTTTTGGTTTGTCTAGGCTGAGTCTTCAGATAGCAACCTGTGGCATTTAACCCAGGAGTGTGCTCTCATGATTCCAGAGAAGCATAGAGAGACAGCTGCTATGAACCTCCCAGGACTTTCAAGCCTGAACTAGGGTCCGAGCTACAAGCAATGATAGCCTTTTGATTGAATAAGAACTTCTGTTCCATGTAGCTTCATCGATCAGAATCATGTACTATTTCCAGCCCCTCAACAGAATGAGACTGTGGCAAGGAAAAGGCTTAAGTAGAGATTTATACAAAGATGTGTTTGTGGGCCCAATACCTCCCAGAAAGCTTAGGTCATACCTCAGCAGTGTGGTTTTCATGACTGCAGCTTATAACTATTACCATCTACTCTGATAGAGACCCCTGCTCAGATAAACCTAGACTTGTGTTGAAATGGTCACTGGCAGGATGAATGTTTTGTAGACGGCTATATGACCCAAAGCAATCTCCAGTATCAATGTAATCTCCATAAAACCTCCAATGATATTCTTCATAGATTCAGAACAAATGCTAAAATCTGTTTGGAAATCCTTAAGACCACAGACAGCCAATGCAATTCTCAGTAGAAAGAACACAGCTGGAAGCATCACATTAGCTCACCTCAAACTACACTACAAAATCATAGTGACAAAATCAGCATAGTGCTGGAACAAAAACAGACATGTAGACAGACCAACGGGACACCATAGAAGATCCAGGGGTAAACTCATGCAACTGTGACCATTTAACTTTTGACAGTGATGTCAAGAACATATACTGGAAAAAAAAGAGAGCCTTGTCAGTCAATGGTGCTGTAATGGTGGCTATCCACCCGCAGAAGAATGAAATTAGTACTGTGTCTTTTTCCTATCAAATCATCTGGATCAAACATCTAAATGCAAAACCAGAAACACCAAAATTGTTAAAAAAAAAACACTTCAGGATATAGGTCTAGGCAAGAAATTTTTTAGTAGAACTCCAAAGGCATAGGAAATAGTCCCAATAATTGGCAAATTCAATTGCGTGAAATTAAAACGCTTCTGTGCAGCAAAAGAAACTATCAACAGAGTAAGCAGGCAGTGTACAGAATGTAAAACAAAGTCTTCACCAATTATACTTCAGACAAGGGGTTCATAACTCTATCATCTGTCTGTCTGTCTGTCTATCATGTAACTATCATCATCTATCTATCTGTCTATCTATCTATTTATCTATCTATCTATCTATCTATCTATCTATCATCTATCTATCTGTCTATCATGTAACTATCATCATCTATCTATCTATCTATCTATCTATCTGTCTGTCTGTCTGTCTGTCTGTCTGTCTTCAAAACTAAACACTCAAAAAACAAACCTGCTAATAAACATGTGGGACAATGAACCAAACAGATAATTATCAAAAGAATGTTTACAAATAGCCAATAAGCATTTTAAAAAGTATTCAATATCCCTAGCCATCTAAAAATGTAAATTAGAACTACTTTGAGATTCCAACTCTCCCAGCTCTCAGAATGGCCACCATAAGACAACAAATTACAATTGCTAGTGAGAATTTGGACGGACACGAGGCTTATCAGCTGTTGGTAGAGGCATCAACTGGTGTGGAATATGCACATTGGTGTGATCATTTCTCAAAAAAAAAAAAATAGGACTTTCCTGTGACTCAGGTGTTACATTCCTGGGAACATATCCAAAGGACTCCATCCCACTGGAGAGGCACTTGATTTGTGCTTTCTTCACAATAGCTAGGAAATGAAATCAGCCTAGACGTCCACCAACAGGTGAACGACTAAAATGTGGCACATGCACACCATGGAATATTATTCAGCAATAAATAAAAATGAAGTAAAATTTGAAGAAAAACAGATGGATCTGAAAGACACTGCATAAGTGAGGTAATCCAGGCTCAGAAAAATAAAAATGTGTTTTCTTTCATATGTACTTCTTAGCATCTAAGTGTTAAATGTGTATATCTAGCTGGGAGTAAATGTGGGTAGAGACAAAGGAAATAGAAAAAAGCCCATGAGAAGAGGAGAAAAAGATACTTTAAGGGGCATAGCAGGGAAAGCAACTCATTAGTTATTAAAGTGGACGGATTAAATTTGTTACAAGATGGTGGTGTGTGTGTGTGTGTGTGTGTGTGTGTGTGTGTGTGTGTGTGTGGTTCTACAGCAGCTAGCGAGTGTGCAAACAAACAGAAATACTTTCTATGTTAATAGAAATTTCAGATGGACAATGATTTAAATTTCTTAAACATTTGGTTCCAGGAGAAGGTGTGACCAGATTGAAAACTGGTTCTGGATGGATGGCTTCCTGCTGGAAAAAAGTGAACTATTTAGCTTGGTTTTCATATGCTGTTGCTTAACACACTTAATCATGACTTCAGGAAATACATGACCAATTTTTCATGTCCTTGTTTGAACCACTGCAGACCTGCCCCATCCTCTGATTGAGAGTGGCATTTTTTTTTTCCCTTCTGGTTTCTACCCTAAACCATTCTGAGGAAGAGACTGGAATGTCTTAGCGTGTGGGCAGGAAAACATGGCATTACCTTTCCTCTGAAGCCAGGTGAGATGGGACTTCTGAGACCCAGATGTCATGTAAGGTATGCTCCTTGTATATGAAGACTCCTAGGAACACAGGAACACTCACCTGGTAGGTAGTAAGGCATTCTTTCCATACCCATGCTAACCTTAAGAGTTCATTACAATTTGGTGAGGTGTTGTAGCCTGATTTTAGCTGACTTCGGGGACCTAAGGGGAGAACTTTTTTCTCCGTTGCTACAGTGGAGTAGGAAACTTGTCTTCTCCACCTAGCCAGGCTTCCTTAACTCTTTCCCCAGTTGGTGAAGGTGATGTAGTTTCTATGGAAAGTAGGACTCCACTGTCTTTGAGTGGGTCTCTGTCACAACAGAGACCCATGCTTAGCAGCTCGTTCATAGTGCAGGCACAGGTATGGTAACAAATGGCACACTGGGCAGGTTTTGGACTGGCAGGTAACCTTGGGCATTCCTAGCTAGCACAGGTGAGGAAATTTTAACATCTTTCACAATGTATCAAGAGACAATGATCTTTTGTCATCAAATCAAAAGGAGTGATCTCGAGAGTCAGAGAACTTGGAAAGGACAATTCTATAAATGTTGGGAATTGGTTAATAACATGAAGACATGCTTTTAGGGGTACCATGTGACATCAATAAAGGCATTGGATTGTATATTCCACCTGACTTCAGCTTTCCTCACTAGCAGAAGAAAGAACTACACCACATTGTCTTGTACACTATTAGGAGTAGAAAATATAGAGAGTTCTCCCTGTTTTCCTTAGGTTTTCTGCACCTAACGATGCATTGTAGCAAACAAAAAGTAGTTCTGCTGGGGAAACACAGGCTACCTACCGTTTTCGTTAGTACCCTGGCAAGGCTGGGCTTTCTATTGCCTCTCCTGCTTCTCAACAGCTGATGCTAAAGCTGGAGGTGGGCGTGAGGGGTGGGGGAGGGTGTGTGTGTGTATGTGGGGGTGGGGTGTGTCTATGGGGAGGGGTGTGTGTGTGTGGTGGGGAGGTTTCTGGGCCAGGAGTGGCTGTGTGCAGAGTCACCTGTGCCTGGGAAGTAAACGGCTCCGGGGTTTCCTTAGTGCTTGGGGCCTCCCCCTCCTTCTTCCTCTAACTTAGCTTCCTTTGTAGGCCAAGAAGCCACCCAGAAGCTGTAACTACCAGCAGATTCCCACATGACAAATTCGTCCTTTGTGCGGATACAATTGACTTGTCACCTCATTTTTACAGCTAATTAGCTCTTTAGTAAGCGGTGGCTGGTGTCAGAGGTCATCTGATACCTGATTCTGGTAAATTGACCGTAAATATGACTGTCATCTGTATTTGCTGTTCAAAAACACTGCCTAGTGACCAGATCCCAACTCTTTTCACAGGAGCCCCTGCTTACTTTTGTTGGGAAGATAAAGTTTCCGAGTGACGCTCCTGGACTTATTATACCCTGAAGTTAGGGGATTGCCGCTCCACTGGCCTTTGGTCATGCCACCCATGGGGGCACATCAGCTTCCAACGGTTTCCCAGAGTTTCTTTTGTCTCCGTCTCTAAATTAGAGAGACACTAAAGGAACTCTTGTCCTTGCTATTTTAACTTCTAGAAACATGCTGATGCTTTCTGACAATGACGCCAGTAATGCTGAGAGCCCCGGTGATTATCGAGTGGTCTGCACTCTGCCAGACCCCACCCTATGAGGTTCATCCGTGTTAAGCCCTTTAATTCCAACAAGTGGATGTGGAGACGCTTTTCGTCCTTAAATAGTGGAGAAGGAAACAGGCTTGGAGAGATTAAACTTTTTATCCTGATGTTCTAACATAGAAGCAGGTCTAAGCTTGGTTCATGTTAGCCTGACCTTTGACATGGACCTCTTAACCCCTTCACTGGTCAACCTTAAGGACCTAGTTATTAGTATACTTGCTATGTTAAAATGTTAATTATTAAAATATGGGGTAAGGGGTGTCTGGCTTGGTATTTTCTGAGGGATATTAAAAGCCATGGAAATCCAGGAAATATGGAATGGTGACAGCAGGTAGAGATTGACATAGGCCTTGTTCCGAGGCAGATAATCCGGGAGGAGAATGACAGTTGGAACGGAAATAAGGCAATCTGAGCAGTGCTCCTCCCTCGTGGTTCTCCTGGAAGCCCGGGGAGGGGCATGCTCAGCTGCTCACCTGCGTCCAGGAGGAACAGTAAGGCAGCACCAGGGTCCCGTGGAGCAGATGAAAGGCATGCAATCCTTCCATCAGGGAGAGTGGATAGTGACCGCAGCACAAGTTTGCATTGGGTTCACTCCACCATTTCAGCATGGCTGAAACTCACTTGTGAAACCCCAAGTGGATTTTCAGAGACTTTAGTAGACGCCTCCTCTCCCCTCCACACCTCTGTTCCCTCTTGTTCCTGAGGGAGAGTGTAATGAGGAAGCCTTCTTGGAAGGCATATTAAAAGGATTAGGTCATCGATCACTAATGAGATGTCTAGGATTTAGAAACAAATAGACAGGATCTCAGATCTTAGTCTAGCCCAGTTTGTACGTAGATGGGGCGAAAATAAAAAAAAAAAAAAAACAGACACTGCAATTTCCTTTATGATGGATTGAGCAGATATAGTAAGAGCATTGATAATAATAAAGATATAAAATGAGCAAGAGTTTGCTCTTGCATTACAGCAGACCAGAACCGGAAGTACCTGACTGCTATGTAGATTGAGATTGCAGTCTTAAACATATGAGAGATTCGGTATGCAAATGTGGGACTACAGCATAATCAATCAGCATCCCCTAAGTGTATTGAATCGCCTAGGTAATATAGTCAGTACTGTGTGTCATGCCAAATGATGACACAGTCTTTGACCTTCTCTAGAGAGGCAAAGGAGGTGCAGGAGACAGGGGAGGACCAACCACTTCATCATGAAGTTACGTGGGGAAGAGAGATGAAGGAGCCAAGAGAATCTAGAAGCCAGCTTGAACTAAGCAAAAGAGGATTTGTTTGGGACTCAAGAGATAGGCACTCTCTTCCTAGATTTTGTGTGTGTGTGTGTGTGTGTGTGTGTGTGTGTGTGTGTGTGTGTGTGACATTGAACAGATCCATTTCTCTCTTAGGTTTTTCTCAGTTTTCTGTTTTATAAAATAAGGGAGCTAGAGAGAGCAACCTCTAGTCTTCCCAGAGCTAATATCCTGACATAAATCATCGGAGGAGATTCTCAGAAATGGAGTTAGAAAGGATTAATTTGTGGTGTGTGTGTGTGTGTGTGTGTGTGTGTGTGTGTGTGTGTGTGGTGTGGTGTGTGGTGTGTAAAACTTGGGTGTCATTTCTGGGGAGCCATCCACCTTGTTTATTGAGAAAGAGTCACTCCCTGGGACTCACTGATTAGCCTTGGCTGTCCAGT
>CABHPP010127937.1:1162-24894 GCA_902168425.1 Peromyscus attwateri
CCAGAAGGGAAGTCCGGGGCAGGATGGGAGCTTTGTCCAGAAGGGAATTCCGTCCGGGACAGGATGGGAGCTGGACCCGGTCTTTAAGTCTCAGGAAGTGGCGGGGGTCTCTGGGGGTGATGGACTTGGAGACTGCAGGGGATCTTGGAGAAGGGGGGGGTTCCCGGTAGGGGTGGGGGTAGAAGGGAGTCTGCCCGCTGGCCAGAAGTTGGGGCCAAGTTGCACAGGTCTTGCCAGGGGTGGCTGGCGCCCAGGGACGGGATCTAGGGTGAGGGCGGGCACTCACCTTTGTCCAGAAGGGAAGTATGTCTGGGGCAGGATGGGGGGTGGTGTTTTTGATTGCAGCCATTCTGACAGGTGTAAGGTGGTATCTCAGAGTCGTTTTGATTTGCATTTCTCTGATGATTAAGGATGTTGAGCATTTCTTTAGATGTCTTTCAGCCATTTGTAATTCTTGTTTTGTGAATTCTCTGTTTAGCTCTTTAGCCCATTTTTTAATTGGATTGTTTGTATTTTGTTGTCTAGTTTCTTGAGTTCTTTATATACTGTGGAGATCAGTCCTCTGTCAGATGTGGGGTTGGTGAAGATCTTTTCCCATTCTGTTGGCTGTCTTTTTGTCTTATTGACTGTGTCTTTCGCCTTGCAAAAGCTTCTCAATTTCGTGAGGTCCCATTTATTAATTGTTGTGCTCCTGACATTAATCCATGCACATACGAACACCTGATTTTTGACAAAGAAGCCAAAACTATACAATGGAAAAAAGAAAGCCTCTTCAACAAATGGTGCTGGCATAACTGGATGTCAATATGTAAAAGATTACAAATAGATCCATATCTGTCACCACGCACAAAACTCAAATCCAAGTGGATCAAAGACCTCAACATAAATCCAGTTACACTAAACTTAATAGAAGAGAAAGTAGGAAGTACTCTTGAACGCATTGGCACAGGAGACCACTTCCTAAATAAAACACCAACAGCACAAACGTTATTTTTATCTTTAAGTCTGTTCTACGGGTGGTATTCAAAATTACAAAATCAGTTAAAGGATGCTGTTGAAAAAGAAAGGAATCCAAAGGGCTCCCTTTCTCTTCTGTTCTGGGTTTGGCTTCCTAAAAAGAAGTTCATGCACCTTGGTGTGAGATCTGAATAATCTAGCCAAAAATCATAACTGTCATTTTTTCAAGCAAAAGTCTTCTTGCTTAAAAATATTAATCAGTCAGTAAATCTTTGTTGCAAATCAACTAACAGGGCTCACAGAGACTAAACCGATAATCAGGGAGCCTGTCTGCATATATGTTATGGTTGTGTACCTTGGTCTTCTTGTGGGATTCCTAACAGTGGGGGTGTGGGTATCTCTAAATCTATTGCATGATTTTGGGACCCTTTTCCTCCTACTAGGTTGCCTCATCCAACCTTAATATTAGGGTATGTGCCTAGTCTTACTGCAGCTTGATATGCCATGTTTGGTTGATATCCCAGGGAAGTTTGCCCTTTTCTGAATAGAAATGAAGGAGGAGTGGATCTCAGAAAGAGGGGAAATGTGGGGAGGGGCTGGAAAGAGAGGAGGGGGGAAATATATGAGAGAAGAATAAAAAAAAATCTTATTGCATTTATCTTCTGATTTCAAAACAAAGGAAAACACTGCCATGGAGTTATTTTAGAGAATAGAAACCATTAGAAGTAATTTAGAGTATGAGAAGCCAGCTGCTGACCTGGGAGTTACAACAAGAATTAAAGACACTGAGGCAGAGAGGGAAACATCTGTGCTGACATTTATCAATGTGACCTTTTTTAGTGTTTATATCTCCCTTACTCAGGCACAGGTCAGCAAATAAATAAATAAACAAATAATTTAAAAAAATAATGTCTGGGAGAGAATAATTATCACAGGGCTCAGGCTAGAAGGATGCAACAGAAAAGGAAACAATTCTGAGAGACCACAGAAACACCAAAATGTGATTTTTATGCCATTGGTCAAACCACAATGAACTCCATAGTATGTGCTCTGTAGATCAATACACACAATATTTGATGTTAACCAAGTATTTTTCTATTACACAGCTGTGGACTGTACATTTTTCAAACCTCAATGTGCCACTGATAAGAACAGTCAAGCAGCCCCATCAAACTATTTCACCAACATTTCCTTTTGTAACAACTTTATGGAGTTTGTTAAGATCCATCTCATCTCCCCAATGGAGGAACTACAATGTTTGTGCCCTAGGCTTCTTTGGAGCCTGAGCATTAGAGGATGGCAGGATGCCAAGGACAATACCAATTACATGCCCTTAAGTAGCCAGAAGGAACAAAAATGGTCAGGAGGCTGGCAGACACAAAGAACTTCAGGCTCCAGCATCAGTACTTGTGAACTTTTACTCATGATGAGGGAATGGCTTGATAGTTTGTGGCAGCAGCAGATGTTGAGGCTTGTGTTCATGGCAACAATGTAAAAACTCCTGAGGTGCACTGGCCACTGTCCTCACTGGAGAAGTGAATGGAAAGACAATGGTGGCCTCTGCCAATAATGCAAAGCAGATTTGGGCATGATTGCTAGAAATCTTGTCTCAAGCACGTTTCTTCAGCTCTCTAGAAATCCCAACACAAACAACCCCTTTTCTTTATAGCCTTCCTTTTGTACATTTTCCTTTTTCTCCATCAGCCTCAAAGTTACTTGAAACTAAAGACAAGAATAAATTGAAGAGCATTGCTTTCTAGAAGTGAACACAGTCTTGGAATCTCCTCAGCATGCCTAAGTAAGAATATAAATTTGAGTATGAATTTATGATGTGATTTCTCACATTATGTGTACATATTTCTACACATGTATGTTATTTATTATCAATGCCATAGATTTTCTGTTGCACAGTAAACAGAGAGATACTTTATAAACCTGAATGCTTAACAGTTCACACAGAATCAATTATGAATTGGAAATCAAGTAATTATAGGAAAATTTATTGCAGGCATGAAGGCACATTTTTCTTCATTAAGAATTGAGCACCTGTTAAAAATAAATATAAAATTTAGTCAGGCAAAATTTACTCTCCTTTTTTATGCCTTATTATGAAAACATATTTTTTGAAACAAAGTTTTCTTAGCTCTTTATCTGTGTCCAGGTAAATTATTATGTGATAATAGATTGATGAACCAATAAACATAAAAATTAAGACAAAAATCATAATTATTTTATTTTTATATGAATTCAGTGTGTGTAAGGATAAACATGTGATTTAAAAGAGAAACCAAAAGTTCTAGTGATCTACCATAACCATAGATTATCTTGTTTTTCTTATATGTCACAATTATTTTAAATCACAATTTACTCATCTCATAAAAGTAATAGAATATATATAGATAGATAGGTAGATTTTTATTTTAATGTAGGGCAATTCTAATTTGACTTTTTAACTAAATATTATAAGTTGCTATATCCCATATGGTTTAGTTCAAGAAACTTGATTGGAGCTGCAAGGGAATAAAGAAAGAACAGACACAGTACAATTGTACAGAAAAGCTGGGGTCTGGTGGGGTTTGCTCTCTCTGATAGAGCAACATCACCAACACAGCAACCCAGAACTTCAGTGCTTTTATTATGTGCAGCATGACAAGGAGGGATTAGCTGGTCATAAAGGAGGCTCCAGGAGAGCAGTCTCAGGCTACAGTCACACTGAAGGAGGAAGCTGCCACTGCCTTTTTTGCACAGGAGGTCAATATCAGCATATGGATCGGAGAAAGGCTTTGCCATTGCCTCTGAGCCTCACCCAGAGGAAGGCTTTTCAGTTCCCATGGGATTGATGCATTGGATGCACTTGACCTGACTTTGCCCACATGTACAACACTCATTCACTCAAGCCTTCACCCACTCCTTATACATTCATTCAGGGCTCCTTTGACTCCCTACAATAAATTATATTTTTTAATTATCAATATCAGACTATATATATGGTTGTATAATTATACTCCTTCCCAAATATCTTGATTTCTTCCTTAATATTAATCAATTTCTTATTAGATAAATATTGTTATTTATATTCTTGGAAAATGACTAACATAATCAAATAGGATAATTCTGTGCATTAATTGATTTATTAGTGTCCAGGGTATCAAGGTTCTAATATAATCTCTGTATTTCCTTTTCCTATCCCAATCTCCACTGTTGTTTTACATTTTGGTTAAATTTATCAGTCTTAGAGTCATCCAGCTCAAATGTCTGGAGAGTTTCCTGCATTCCTATCTTTACTTTGTATTCCATTTTCAGTTTTCTTAGTGAATACTGAATAAGTATCTTACCAAAAATTCACATTAAAAGGCAATTTGTATCTATAAATTTTGAACCCTGTGATGGAAGGACTCTGCTTATTCCTCTTATAATCACCATGAGGATCTACAAAATACAATATGCAGGAGGTTACTCAACATATAGCATACACTCACATGTCTTTATATAGCTATGTTAGTTTATTTATAATTTATAAGTTCTTGGGTTGGGTATCTGTGGTGTTAATAACTCTTCCAATAAATGCTCTAAAAGAACAGTCTATCTCCGTATCACCCTTAAACTCTGAACAGGAAGCATTTTAGAAACATAGGAGGTATTTATCTACCAAAACTACCATCAAAAGTGGAGGGAGTGGGAATCCAACCCAGTCACAGAACTTCGACCTACAATTGTCCTGCCTAGGGGATGTGCTGGAATAAGGATGGTCTTGAGGTTAAGGGAGTGGCCAACCAATGACTGGTCTAGCTTCAATCCCATGCCAGGAAAGGAAACCCACTCCTGGCACTGCCTGGAGCACCAGGACCCACAGGCTGGATGGCCCAGAGACCTAGGATAGAACCAAACATGACTGGAGGGGAAAAAATGTCAATGTAATGATGTCTAACGATATTCTGCTATATGCATAGATTGGTGCCTAGCCCAGTTGTCTTCAGAGAGGCTTCATCCAGAAACTGATGGAAACAGATGTAAACCCACCGCCAAACCTTAGGAGGAGCTTGGAGAATCCTGCAGAAGAAGAGGAGAAAGGATTGTAGGAATCAGAGGGATCAAGGGCACTATATGAAAACTCACAGAATCAACTAACCTGGACTCACAGGGGCTCACAGAACCTGAACCCACAACCAAGGAGCCTGCATGGGTCTGACCTAGGCACTCTGCGTGTATGTTACAGTTGTGTATCTTGCTCCTCCTGTGGGACTCCTAACAGTAGGAACAGGGGCTCTGTTTGACTCTTTTATTGGCTTTTGGGACCCTTCTCCTCATGGTGGGTTGCCTTGCCCAGCTTCAATAAATGGGGAGGTGCTTAGTCTTACTGCGACTTGATATTCCATGTTTTGCTGATATCCACGGGAGACCTGTCCTTTCCTCAGCAGAAACAGAGGAGGAGTGAGTTGGGCGGCAGGAATAGAATGGGGCTCTAGGGGGAAGAGAAGGACTAGAGGAAGAGGAGGGAAGGGGAACTGCAACTGGGATGCAAAATAAATAAATTAAAAATAATTTTTTGATACTTTTTACTTCCATATAGTTTTATTCCAACCAAACTTATTCCTTAAATGTAACATATTCATTTACTATGTCAGCATGAGTTAGATAAAAAAGTCCTGGAAGGGCCTCTGGAGAGCTCAGTGGGGCTTTGCTTTGGAGGTAGGGAAGACATGGTGATCAGTGAGCCGCACTAGTGGGACATGCTCACTTTACAGTCTTTAGAGGAGGGAGCAGCCTCGGTTCTTTTCAGCCTGTTTTCTTGGAGTGGAAATCTGTGTACACTAGCATGCTGGAGAGAGAGCAATAGGGGTTCCCATATTCTAGGCCCCCTGCTTCTGTGATAGGCCTCCCTCTATGCAGAACTTTGTGCTGATGGTGAATAAAAGCACACCTGGCATCCTGACAGTGTTTACCCGAATTTTAACTTCCATGAGCGGTAGTAGAACAGTGCTGGTGGATTGCCCTTCCAAAGGACTCTCCATATCCTTTAATTGCCAGCTGGAGCAGGGAGCACGCACTGTTTGAGGCGTTCATCTACTTGGTACAGCTTCTATCACACTTAGCAAGGGGATGGAAAGGAATCTAAAGTCTGTGATTCAAGTATCAGAGATGCTTGGTAAGCTAATTGAGAGTTAGTATGGGTTCTTTAGTAAATATCTCTATATTTGTCTTATGCCTTAGAACAGTTTCTACAAAGTTTAAATTTTAATTTACTTATTTATTCATTAATTTCATATGTATGGGTGTTTCGCTTGCATGCATGTCTCTGCATCTACTGCCCTCAGAGACCAAAGGAGAGTGTCAGGCCTCCTGGGACTGGAGACTGAATCCATCATCAAGGAGCCTGCATGGGACTGACCTAGTAGCAAGTTACCATGTGGGTGCTGGGAATCAACCCCAGGTCTTCTTGAAGAGTAAGTAACCAGACTCTGAAACTCTGAGACATCCCTGAACTTATTGTAACAGTTTATGTCAAGAATGATGGTTTCACTAGAAAGGTATTATTACAGATCTTTGTGCCACAGTTATAGAAAGTTTTGAAATCCTCTGTTTATTCTTGTTTCCTGTTCTGAACTAAGTGGATAATGTGTAGTGAATGGACTTCAGGATCATGAATCCTTTGCTTTGTTGTACTGCTCCTGGAGAGTCTGTTAGCTGCACTTGTACCTGTACAGTTCTGCTCTTCATTTTTTACGGAACCAATCTGTTTCTGATGGATTCAAGTTCTCTGCTGAAGTTTCTCCTTTGATCTTGCTTGTTAACTACCTACCCCAAACAGAAACATTGCTCTAAATACTTGGAATTCCATTTGAGCCACTGTCAACTCCGTTCTTATATTGAGATCTGGTTATTGCTTTGTTTATAGAAGATTATTTTTCTTATTTTCTTCAGATATATCTTGTTTTTTAATGTCGAACATTTAGTTTTGCATAGTAGAGGCTGAAGAAATGCTTCTTTACCCAATTATGGCAAATTTTTGCTTTATTGCACCTTACATTAAAGATTTGATACATCTGGTTTGTAAGTTTCAATGTTGTTATAATTACCCTCTATCACACCGTAATTATGAAGTAATTTACAAAAGGTTTGATTATCCTTATTGGCTCTTCCTTTATGTGTTTCTTTGCAGTGGGAAAACCACCTCATGCATAGAGGATACTCAGTAGCAGGACTAGAAGGAAGGGGAAAAAGGAGGAGGAAGAAGAAAAGAAGGAAAGAAAGAATGAAATGGAGAGGGAGAGAGAGGGTTGATAAAAGTGACAAAAATGACTTTTTTTGTTTAAAGGGCAGTGGTTACTATTCTCACTTCTGTGACAAATACATGAGGAGAAGCAGCACAAGAGAGGAAAGCCAAGGCAAGCTTTAAGGGCACAGTCCAGCAGCAGGAGCGGTTCCCAGCTGTGCTGAGAACCAGCATAATTGCCCAGATCAGGAAGTAGAGCAAATGGCTTGCAGGCTCTGCACTGGCTTCTCTTTTCCCCTTGATTTAGCCTAGGGTGACTCCCACACTCCTTTCTCTTTTCCCCTTGATTTAGCCTAGGGTGACTCCCACACTCCTGGCTTGTCTTCTTCCTTCAGTCCATCCTCTCTGGAAACACCTTCACAGACAAGCACAGGAATGGGTCTCTTAGGGGATTCCAATTATAGCCAAGTTGACCATGATGATAAACCAGCACAATTGCCTTAAACAAACTGGTCGGTTTCAAAGTCATAGGGAGAAACAAACAAACAAACAAACAAACAAACAACAAACAAGAACAAATAAACTTCCTCACACTCTTTTCTTCATCTTCATTTTTACTTCAAATGTACAATGGGAAACAACTTGGTTTACCAACTGTTTCCTCCTTAGTTATAATTTAAATAGTTGTCTTAAATTTTGATAGAATTATTTCCACAATTTTTATTTAAATAGTTTTCAAATGTTTGAAAATTTATATAAAAAATAAAGATAGCCCATATGATAGCACTCCATTTTCTTAAATTATTGACATTATACCCTATCTACCCTTCATGCTTTGCCTATGAATACAGAAATATGTTTTATACATTTTTATTGTATATGTATCATGCAGGTGTTTAAATACAGCACATTTTCTGGGGGCATGTACACTGCAGACATGGAATTTTGCTTACTGTCTCAGTTCTACTTTTCAAAAGACAACACCCTCTTTTCCATCACAACATTTCAGTATTCAAGGCTAGGACATCGTCATGAAAATCCAACCATCTATTTCAGAGATGAACATATTGTTTTGATGAGCTTTATAAATTACTTTCATAATATCAAAATACTTTTTTTAGGTTCCTTAGTTATTCATGAGCTTACATGGCTGATTCTCTCTCTCTCTCCCTCTCTTTCAATATTTTATCAGTATCCTCCCTTGGCTTTGGAAACTGTATCACTTACGTTTCTGTGACAATATTTCTCTTGTTTGGTTTATTATGTGCATTTTAAATTTTAATAAGCATGCATGTATGCCTATATTTTCTGGGGAAGAAAAGCCTCATATTGTTTTTTAAGATGCACCAAAGTAAGGGACATGTCTGGAGAGTGCTTTTGTTTCACACAATCACTGATTACTTGCTATTATTTGTATAAAACTTCTGTAAAGTCAAACAACTGACTCTGCTTCTTTAAGAATTCTGTGTACATCTCCACATGTGCTGCTAACATACATCTGGGTGCATGTGCCTGTGGAGGCCAGAAGTCAATGACAGGTGTCTTGATTGCTTTTCTGAGACAGGCTTTCTCACTGAACCTCTAGCTAAAACAGTCATCTAGTCTGGCTGGCCACTGAGCTTCAGGATCTGCTTGCCTGCACATCACCATCACTGGGATTTCAAAAGCATACCTCAGCACATCGTTTTTCTATGTGGGTGCTGTGTATCCTAACTTGAGCCCGCACACTTACATAGCAAGCGTTTTATTACCTGACCCACACCTTCTTCAAGTTATTTAGAAGTAAGGGTTTAACACACACACGCGCACACACACACACACACACACACACACACACACACGCGCGCGCGCGCGCGCACGCACGCATGCATGCATACACACACATATACACACATAGTAAATATAAAACATGTGTTTCCCCGTGGCTTTTACAAATATAGTGTTACTTATTGTTCCTTTCTCTATATTGTCTTCTCTCCCATTCCCAGTTAAATCTCCTCCATTTTTGTCAATTTTTCCCTTCATAGCAAATGTGTTCTACTCTCTTCCTCCTCTGGAACTCCTTTTATCAGCCCATGTGTCTCCCCTTGAAAATCTTGGTTTCTGTGTGACTCCAGATTATATACTCACATCTAAAGAGAGCTAGCATCTGCAAATGCAAGTGAGAACACAGCATGTTTTATCATATTCAGCAAACTTTGCAGATGGTAGTATCTACATGTGAAAATTAAATATAATTTGATATTGTATTTTTTCAATACTTTGAAAAATCCTGCATTAAACTGTTGTGCATATTTTAAAGCATCGATTAATTTCCAGAAGCTGCTCTTGGTTTTAAATTCAGAAAAAAATACTATAAGGCTGGGAAGATGGTACATTCAGTTAATTTTTTTCTCTTTTATTGAAAATAGTTTCTATTCTCATACAATGTGTCCTGATTACAATTTTCCTTTCCTTTAGTCCTCCCATTTCCTCCCCACCTTTCCTAAAATCTGATTCCCTTTCTGTCTATCATTGGGCCCTCTGCATAGGTGAGACAGTTATGTAGCTTGATCTGCTTAAGGGGCCCCCTGGCAGTGGGATCAGGATCCATCCCTAGGGCATAAGTGGGCTTTTTGGAGCCTACTGCCTATGGTGGAACACCTAGCACAGCCTTGGTCCAGGGGGAGGGGCTTGGACCTGCCTCAACTGAGTGTATCAGGCTCCACTGACTCCCCAAGGGAGGCTTTGCCTTGGAAGAGGTGGGAATGGGGGTTGAGATAGGGTGGAAGGCTTGGGGTGGGAGGAAAGAGGAGAGGGGATTTGTGGTTGGTATGTGAAATGAATAGAAAATGTATTAATGAAAAAAAGAAAAATATAAATAAGAAAATAACAGGATTCTAAGAAATAACAACAAAATATAACAAGATAAAACGTAAGAAGCTAAAGCAAAGACCATCACATTGAAGTTGGACAAGGCAAAAGTAACGGAAGCAAAAGAGGCCAAAAGGGGGCAGAAGAGTCAGAGATGCACTCATTCACACACTCAGGAGTCCCATCAAAAATAAACTGAAATCCATAATATATGTGCAAAGGACCTGGTGAAGACCCCTCTAAGCCCCATGCTCTCCGCTCCAGTCTCTGAGGGCTCCTGTGAGTTTTGTTCAGTTGATTTAGAAGGCCTGGTTCTTCTGGTGTCCTCCATCCATCCTGGCGTCTACTCTATTTCTGCCTTCTCTTTTGCAGGGTTCTCTGGGCTCTGAAAGGGGGCATTTGATGGAGACCTCTCATCTAGAGGCGGGTGTTCCAAAGTCTCTCATTTTCTGTGTCATATAAGTCTGTGGGTCTCTGTATTTGTTCTCACTTGCTGAAGGAGAAAGCTTCTCTGATGATGGCTGAACATACCACTGGTCTGTGAGTATAGCAGAATATTATTAGGAATATCATTTTTCACTCCATGTTCTTTTTAAGACCAGTAGTATTTGGTGTTACCTTAGGCCTCTGGGCTAACTAGTCTACGGTTCCTAGTCACCCAAGCAGTGCCAGCTATGGGTTCCATCTCATGGAGTGGGCCTTAAGTCAAATCAGACATTGGTTGGCTACTGTCACAAACATTGTGCCACCACTGCCCTGGTACAGTGGTTCCCAGCCTTCCTAAGGCTGCAGCCCTTTAATATAGTTCCTAATGTGGCAGTGACCCCCAGCCATAAATTACTTCATAACTATAATTTTGCTATTGTGATGAATTGTAATGTGAACTTCCAATATGCAGGATATCTGATATTTGTCTGCCAAAGGGGTCACAAACCATAGGTTGTGAACTAGAGACTAGCATATTTTTGCAGGCAGGAGAGCATTACAGATCAAATGTTTTGCTGGATTAGTGGCTATGTTTCTTTTTTAATAGCCTGCAGATTACCTTCCTGTACCAAAGACACTACAACATATGGGTTATGGTGCTATGTAGACACAAACTTGACCTCTCCATGTTCAGTTGTTGTCCTCAGCAATGGCACCTTGCTGTCACTGTGGAGAGCAACCTATTGTCTTGGTGACAGCCTGAGTGTTTTGGATATTTCCATGGAACCCTTTGACAAACAACTAAATTTGATGTAGCACAGTTCACGTACTGGAAGCTGTTTGGTGACAAGAGATGGCCAGGTGAGACTCTGTCTCCCCCATTGTTTGGTGGCTTTATTAGTATCACCTTCATATATTTTAGGAAATTTCCACTGTGCTATGTTCCCATACTCACCTCAGATGCCCTCCATTCTAGCTGTCTCTCCTCATTCCCTCCCTCAACCCCCCCTTTTCCCTCCCATTACACAACTGATCCTCCTGTTCCAGTCCTACTTACCCTTAATCCACCCATAATATCTATTCTATTTTCACCTCTTAGGGACATCTATGCATCCCCATAGACCCTTCCTCTATGCCTAACCTCTCTGGATCTACAGACTGCAGCTTGGTTACAATTTGCTTAATTGCTAATTTCCACATATAAGCAAATACATATTGTATTTTTCTTTCTGAGTTCAAGTTAACTCACTCAGGATGATTTCTTTTTTCTATTTCCATCCATTGGCTTGTAAATTTTATGATGTCATTTTTAAGCAGCTGAGTAATAAAGCATTGTGTTAATGAACCACATATTCTTTATCCATTCTTCTGATGAGGGACATCTAAGTTGTTTCCGATTTCTGGCAATAAACATGGTTAAGCAAGGGACCTTGTAGGATGGTGTCCTTTGGGTATATGCTCAAGAATGGTATAGATTGATCTTGAGGTAGATTGATTCCCAGCTTCCTGAGGAACCACCACACTGATATCCATAGTGGCTGTACAAGTCTGCAATCCCTCAAGCAAGGGTGACTGTTCCTCTCTGGAAGCAAGAACACTTAAGTTTGATCCCTATTATCCACATAAAACGTGAAGTATAGCAGCAGTATATGCCCATAACCCAAGTATTTGAAACAGAGGCAAGTTGATTCTGAGAGTTTGGTAGACATTTGGTATAGCCTAATTGTCATGCTCAGTTCCAATGAGAAATGTATTTCCATAAGTCAGACAACAAATTAATAAGACCACAGGTGTTAATATCTCTCTTTCATAGACACATGCTCATCCCTCCCAACATTGCAAATGTGGGTGTACAGACACATAAATGATAAATATCACTGTGAAGACTAGGATCCACAAATCAATTACAGGAACTAGAATAGGCCAAAGGTTTTTGTTTTAATTTCATATTTTATTAAATTGGGAAATGAATGAGGGAATATGGTCTACACTAACCAGTGGAAAGGTAACTTAAATCACTTTGTTATAAATATGAAAGAAAATGAGTTACTTCATCAGACAACTTATGCTCCAATCTCCTGGAGCAACATTGGAGAAGTGAGGGAACTTCCATAAAAGAGCACAGCAGCAGAGCATATGGACATCAATCCTTTACGTATCATGCTCACTTTCAGGCACAAGAGAAATAAAAAAAAATAAACTTGAACACTTGGATTTACATTAGTAAAGTTTTCTAAGTTCTCTTTTCTTGATATAACGAATTGCCCATGGCTCCAGGAAGAACTGACCTCTGGCTTTTGCCATTCCATTGCTCACTGAACAGCACTCTCTGAATCTGAGCTATTACACCTAACATTAGCCTGTAGCTTATTCCAGCTCTCTAAGGATGTGATCTTAGCTTGGAGTCCTCACCAGTCTTCCAGCAGTAGATATATTCAGGCTAAAGTTAGGTGAGCCAAATGTTCAAATCAAGACAATGTTGGTAAAATACAGAGTTTCTACCTATAAGGAAAGAAAAAGAACCTTGTGTTAGATGTTGCTAATCTACTTTCTCCTTACTTTTTAATTGTTTGTTACTTTACTAAATTAACTTTTACAATTGCCATAAAAGGTTTTGTCTTTATTTTCAAAATTACATCCTTACCATTCTCAGAGTTCTCTTTATTTATCTCTGGTATGGAACAAGGTCACACCCTTGTGAATTTTAATAGCTGTTAATTCCCATGATAGCTTTTGTTTATTGCAGAGACTCACACTGTACTGACTAGGTTAGGTTTTTGTTTGTTTGTTTATCAGTTTGATACATTTTGAGGAGATTGGTAGAGGAGAGAACCTCAATTGAGAAAATGACTCTACATGTTCAGGTTGTAGGCAAGCCTGGAGGACATTGTACTCATTGGTGATTGATGTGGGAGGGACTAGCACTGGGCTGGTGGTTCTGAGTGCCATAAGAAAGCAGGCTGAGCAAGCTATCAGGAGTAAGCCAGCAAGCAGCATCCTCCATGGCCTCTGCATCAGCTCCTGCCTCCAGGATCCTGCCTTGCTTGAGTTTCAAACCTGACTTCCTTTAATGATAAACTGTGATATGGAACTATTAACAAAATAAAAACTTTACTGCAAAGTTGCTTTTTGTCTTTGTCTTTCATCATAGCAATAGACTCACTCACTAAGCCTCACCCAGTTCCTGTTTTCTTGTTTCCTTTCTTTACAGAAGGAAGATTCCCCTTAACTGCTTCCTCTTCGGGCTGGAAACATTTTCACACATAAACTCCATCTTTCAATCTTTCAATAGTAGACCACAGTCTTTAAATATTTACCACAAACTACTCCTGGAATGCTTCTATCTAAACAACTTCAACCCTCGGTCATCACTGAGCTCACGAGGGGAGTGGTGGATATCAGTGACTTTCTCACAGTCACAGTCAGATGCTCCTGTTGTCCAGCCCACTCTTCAAGAGTGGGCTCGAGAGAGAATTTGCTAATCTCTAAGGTAGATAATTGGTTTATTCTTGAGGTAAAATTGTACAATACATCCCCCAGTGGGATACCAATTTTTAAGTGAAAACAGATTTTCAACTGTTCATCTCATGAACCCAATTTTGTGTTTAAAATACGGTTCTCAGAGATTTCTGTGTATTACAATATTGCTTTTTCAGGGGACTGTGGTTTTCTGGGAATTAAAGCTGGAAACTTCTGAAATGGGGGTCACATCCTAGAGAGACAATAAAATTTATATATATCATACAGATTGCTGTTACAGTAATAAGGATATGAACAACAACAACAACAAAATTTATCACTGTGTTTGACAGAGGTAAGAATTTCTCTGATTTTATTCTAGAGGTCAAACCTATGCTCTGTAACAAATAATTGCTCTGGGTTTATTTTGCTGAGGCAAGAGGGGACATAAGTAATATTTCATTCTGCATTACTATAAACACCACTTCTCAGATGACATAATGCAATATACTCAAGAAAGAACAATGTGCTCCTGTAAGAAAAATTAACTGAGGAATCGAGCATGTAATTATGGCTCAGATGTAGAAATTTAGGTATGTGTGCTCATACAATTTACAAGCATGGCCTAATAATCAACATACCTCTGATTATATTTTTTAATCCGGGTAAATAATATTTTAGACTTAAGGCTTAAGTGCAAGTGTCTAAACATTTCATATTAGATTATTCAATAGCTCATATAGCAATAAAATATTATATATACTTACTATTTATTTCAGGACAAATGAAGACAATATCATCTTTATAAGTTTTGACACTGGATTTTTTTCAGATATATAAATCATGTACCACACTCTTCATCCTTAAAAATACAAGCCAGAAATTTAAAATGTTTACTATTTTATCTTTGTGATTATAATACTGTAACATAATTTTCCCCTTCCCATTCCCACCCCCCAAAATCCTCCCATATCTTCCTCTTTGTTCTCTTTCAATTACATGGCCTCTTTAAATGGATTGTTGTTACATGCTTATATGTATGTAGCCTACTCAGTCTGTAATGTTACTTTTATATGTGTTTCCACAGCTGACTATTTGATATCGGTTAACAACTTACTGTGTTCTGCCCCAGAGAAGACTATTTCTCCCACTCTCACATTCCTTAATTGCCTGTAGTTCTTTATGATAGGTTGAGTCTTGTGAACTTTCTCCTATCTACTTTGACATGTCAATTGTTGTCTTGTACAACTCATGTTTGGGCAGTTTTGCTGGTGAGATTTTATGGGTGCAAGCTTCTGGAATTCCTCAGAGACACAGTTTTGCAGAAAACTCCTTGATCCTCCGGATCTTACAATATTTCCACCTACTCTTCCACAATGTTCTGTGAGCCTTAGATGTGGGAGTTGTCTTGTAGGTGTATCCATTGGGACTGGGTACTGATCAAAATTCTGATTTTAATAGGTTGTGATTTTCTATAGTTGTTTTTATCTTTTGCAAAGAGAAGTTTCCTTGAGAGAAATGAGGACTACAATTATCTGTGTGTATAAAGTCAGATATTTATGGTGTAGTTAGGGATTATACCATTTAAGTAAAGTAGCAGTTGTAGGATTTTCTCTAAGATCCATGATTTCACTGGCCCTGGAGAGTTGGGCATGTTTTCCTGTTTCTGGAGCATGTCTTAAGTCTAATTAGGAAGCAGTTGATTGCTACCAAGGTGTGTGTACTGCTACTGCACCGTTAGGATTATGGCACTATACTTGTTGTTTATGTGGCTCACAGGTAGAGAGCGTTTTGTAGATATATCCATTGGGATTGGGCTCCACAACTCTACGTATTGATTGGTTGTCGTTTTCTGCAGAGAAGCTTCCTTGATGAAGGGTGAAGACTTCGTTTATCTATGGATATGAGGACAAATGTTTGTAGATTGTCATTAGTGATTATGCTGGTTAAGTAAGGTAGTGGTATAAATTCTGCTCTGATAACCATGATTTTACTAGCCTTATTAGATGGCTAAGTTTCCAGTACCAGGCATGGTATGTTTTTTTGTTGAGTAAATATTAACCCCAGTTAGAGTGCCATTGGGTCATTGGTTACCAGCAAGGTTTGTATGCACTACTGCTCCCATATAGTTATCCTGCCGTACAGGTCATTGATGTGTTTCCTAGGCATCATAGCTGGGAAGAACTGTTGGCTTCCTTCTTTCTTTGGAACCTTGAATGGAGACTTCTGGTACTATAAAAGCTAGCATTCAGGAAGGAGGAATTCAGGTCAGTTTTAAGTAAGGTTTGTCTGGGCTCTGTGTCTGAATGAATGGTGTGTTTCACAATAGGGTCTTACCTTATGCTTTTGGCTAGGGGAAACCTAAGGATAATAGCAAGAGGCTGTACGTTTTGGAAGTCTCTTGAACAACCCTGGCAAAGAACTCAAAGAAGGATTTCTCATGTCCATTTTTTTTAAAGGCAGGCTTTGCTTCTTTGAGAGAACATTATCATCCCAGATGACAAAATTCCACCCAAACTATGTGAATATATATATGAACATGCAGACTTGCTTGCATTATAGAAGTTTATTTTTGGTGGATGGTTAATTGTGTGGTTCCTTATGACTTTTTTAGTCAGCCTCACTGTTCTTTAATCCTCTTCTCCCTCCTTCTGTTTTTATCCCCCTCTCTCTCCTTAAGTTAGGGCCTCTCATTTTCTCCATTTTCCCAATCAAATAACTTGTACTCTGCTGTTTTCTTCTCTATTACTCTCCAAACCCCTTACTCTGCCAATGCTCCCTTTTTACTCTCCAGATTTCTGCAGTTATTCCAGAATATATAATCACATCTGCAGATTTGGAAATAAGAGCCTCCTGTACGAGAGAACATGTGACATTTGTTTCTCTGTGTCTGGATTGTGATCTTTTCTAGTACGATTAATTTACCTACAAAGTTAATGATTTCATTTTTCTTTACAGCTGTATAGTATTCCATAGTGTATATGTACTGCATTACCATTAACCATTTGTTAATAAGGACATTTAAGCTGTATCAATTTTTTAGTAACTGTGAACAGAACAATGAACATGACTGAGCAAGTATCTGTGAAATAGTCTTTTGGACATATGCCCAGTAGTAATGTAGCTAGGTCATATAGTAGATTTATTTTTAGAGTTTTGATAATTATCTGCACTGATTTTCATAGTGGTTGCAACACTCTCCAAAAGCACCCAGCAGTGACTCAGGGTTCCTTTCCCCTACATTCTTCCAGCATTTATTGCAAGTTGGTTTGCTGATCTTTGCCATTCTTACTGGGGTAAGATGAAATCTCAAAGTTGTTTTAATTTTCATTTTCCTAATTGCTGTGGAGGATGAACATGTGGGGGAGATATTTCTTAGCCATTTTTTTCTTCTTTTGAGAACTCTGTTAAAATCCAAAGATGATTTTTTTAATGGGTCTCTACTCTCTCTCCCTCCTCCCCTCCCTCTATCCCTCCCTCCTCCCTATCTCTTCTATTTAGTCCTTTATATATACTCGATACTAATCCTTTGTCAGATGCATAGCTGGCAGACTCTCTATTCCGTGAGATTCCTGTTCATGAAGTTGATTGTTTCTTTAGCTGTACAGAAGCTTTTTAGGTTTGAAAAGTCCTACTTGTCAATTTTTCTCTTAATTCCCGAGTGTCAAGGCCCTGCCTCAGACAGGTTCAGGTCCTGAGAGATGAGGAAGGGGAGTTTGGTGAAAAGAAGACTCTGACCACAAGATGAGTTTCACACAAGTGGAGGCCCTGAATAGTTTGAGTCATCTTTATTTATACTTCAAAAACAAACTTGTTTTTCCCAACCCCAGTGTTAACTTCAGGCAAAAACAAATCATGTGTTTCTTAATTTTAAAATCAAAACAACTTTTAAACAAACGAACAAACAAAAACCACATTCAGTAGTTTGCTAGCTTGACTAAATATCAAGCCAGACATATCCTGTCCTTACAAAGTTAAATAGTGATACACACAGGCACACATTCTCAAGAACAATACCATTCAAAACTTAGCAAAGCATATTTACAGAAATAGGGGTGAATTGCCATAAGCTGCTTTCATCAGTTAGTTTTTATTTCTCTAACTGTTCCTTTGTCCTACAAAAGGGTCCTGCATGCCTAAGCCTCTCTCTAAAGGACAAATTTTGATAAGGCACTCTTTTTCCATCATGCCACACCATTCTCAATGCTTTCCTTTTCCAGAATTGGGAGAGATAGTTAATGTCTCCTGTGTTGCTTCCTTATATGTGCCCATTAACTTTTATTGCCTCTGATCTTGTCAGCACTGAATCAGAAAAATTCTCAGGGTCTGGAATAACAGCTGGTATTAACAGATAAGAAACCTGAGAAGCATCAGTTCCCAAAGAATTTTAGGAGAAAATATTCGAGAAATGAGGTTTCTGGGAATGATTATATCTGTCCCATGTGTGCATGACAAAGTGAAACTATAAACCACCAAGAGAATCATCAACATTATGAGAGAGAAGGGAGTGTATTGGCTGCAGGGTCTCAGCAGTATTCTGCACTGTTCTGAGGTCCACTGGTCTTTGTCAAGTGAGAGACTGTCTCCATGGGTCTTCCCTTGTGGAGACCCTCTGGACAAGCATTCATATGCTGATCCAAAACTAGGCCACACAACTACAAAATCTGAGTAAATAGAGACAAATTCAGAATGTTCTTTCATACAACTTTGTCTGGAACACCATATTGTTCTTCTCTCTAACACATATTAAGATCTGGAATGGCAATCTCCCTGCAATGTTCTTTTTGTTCGTGGATTGTTTTGGTATCTGGGATCTTCTGTGGTTCCATATGAATTTAGGGATAGTTGTTTTGTTTGTTGTTTGTTTGTTTTGTTTTGTTTTTCTATTTTTGTGAAGAGCACAATGGAGATTTTGATTGGGGTTGCACTAAATCTGTGAATAGCTTTTGGACAAGTGTTCTTTTTTTCGCCATATTGATGCTCTCAATCTCAGAGCATGGTACAGCTTTCCATTTTTTTAGTGTCTTTATCTCTCTTTTCCGGGGTTTACATTTTCACTGTAGAGGTCCTTCAATTCTTTGGCTAAGTTTCTTCAAAGATATTTTTAAAAGGCTGTTGTAAATGGGAGTACATCAATGATCTCTGGCCTATCGCTGGGCAGGAGAGATTGGGTGGGAGAGACAGATTAGTAGGATACTGGGAAGAAGAAGGGAGGAATCTGGAGAGTCACCAGAAAACATAGAGAGAGCAAGACATAATGGAGGACAGGTAAAGCCATGAGCCACATGGAAGCATATAGATTGATAGAAAAGGGTTAATTTAAGTTGTAAGAGCTAGTTATTAGCAAGCCTGAGCCATCGGCTGGCATTTATAATTAATATTTAAGTCTCCGTGTAGGTTATTTGGGAACTGGTGGGTGGGAAAGAAAGGCCCACCTACAGTGTTACATTTGTTTATATTGCAGAATACTACTTTAACTCTGTAAAGATGTGTTATGCTTGCTTATGCTGCATATTTGTTTAACGATGTGCAGATGTGTTGCTTTGCCTGCCTAAGGCAACTGACTGGTCTAATAGACGACTGAATGGTCAATAGGTAAGTAGTAGAGGGAGAGGCAGGACTGAAGGGGCCGAGAGAATAAAGAGGAGGAGGAAGCTAGGCTCAGGAAAGAGAATGTGAGTGAAGAGCAAATGAGGGAGAAAAAGAGGGAGACACCTCAGGCCAGCCAACCAGGCAGCCACCAGCCAGCCATAAACGGAAGAAACAAAAAAAGTAGAACATACATAATGAAAGAAATGTCAAAACCCTCGAGGAAAAATGTAGATGAAGAGAAATAGGTTAATTAAGTTGTAAGATCTACTAGGACAAGCCTAAACTAAGGCTGAGATTTCATAATTAATAATAAGCTTTTGTATCATTATTTGGTAGCTGGGGGTACAGAGGAAAGACTCATTACAAATGGCAGCCCATGGTGGGTGACAATTGTAGCAGGCTTTCTCTGGGACACCAACAAGCTCCCAAATCATGACATGGAGACTTATTATTATCTATGAATGCTCGGCTTTATCTTATGTTTGTCCTACTAACTCCTATAAATTAATTTGCCAGGCAGTGGTGGTGCACACCTTTAATCCTAGCACTTCGGAGGCAAAGGCAGGTGGATCTCAGTGAGTTTGAGGTCAGCCTGGTCTACAAAGTGAGTTCCAGGATAGCCAGGGCTGTTATGCAGAGAAATCCTATTTTGAAAAACCAAAAAACCCAAACAAAAACAAAATAACTTAACCTGTTTCTCTTCATCTACATTTTGTCTCAGGGATTTTGACATTTTTTCATCGTGAATGTCCTACAATATTTTCTTCTTCTATGTCTGTCTGTCTGGTGGCTGCATGGCTGGCTGGCCCTGGGAGTCTCCCTCTCTTTCTCTTATATTCTCTCCAGAGCCTATATTGCTCCTCTTTCTTATTCTCTCTGCCCACCAGTCCCATCTATTACTCTCCTGCCTAGTTATTGGACATTCAGCTTTTTATTAGACCAATCAGATGCCTTAGGAGGCAAAGCAACACATCTTTACATCATTAAACAAATGCAGCATGAACAAATACAACACACCTTCACATAGTCAAAGTAATATTCCACAACACTGAAGCAGAGGAAACTGGTAAAATACACCCTCAGTTGCAGTGGAAACCACAGCAAATTGGAGATTCCAAGACAATGGGCAACCATCAAAGACATCAGTAATTGTGGAGTGGAGCCAAACTGAATCTTCTAGACAAGCTGTGTATATTGAGGATGGCAGAGTTAGAAAACTGAGGCTGGCAAAGGTCTTTGGAGCCCAGAAGACTGTGAATGAGTCCCAGACTTCAGATAATGATTTGTTTACGGTATTGGATTTTCTTTTTTATTATAACTGTAAAATGACTATGCCATGGTTCACAGAATATGAAAGTCCATAGCTTGTTATTTATTTGCAGAATTCCATCATTAAAAGACTATTTTTGAGGAGACCATGAACTATTAAAGTGTTGAATATTTTAAAGTCTATGAGACTTTTTAAATTGTATTGTTTTATAGTGTGATATTAGCACAAGCTTTTGGTTTAGTAGTGACATCATTTTGTGTCAAATTTATGAGGTAGCTTGTGATGGATAATCCTGTCAGTCTGACACACCTGTTATAGAGTAACCTCATTTGAGAAATTATGCTCATCGTATTGGCCTGCAGACCTGTCTTTGGGGATATTTTCTTGATTTCCAACTAATATAGCAGAGCCCAGCCCACACTGGGTGATACATTGGCAGTGTAACTAAGCAGGTGGGCCTGGACTGTCTAAGAAAGGTGACTGCATCTGAGCCTGGAAGTAAGCCAGTAAGAAATATTCCTCCAGAGGCTATGCTTCAGTGGCTGTTTCATGTTCATACTCTGTATTCTTACTTTGTCTTCCCTTGAAGGATTATTATAGCCTGTAAGTCAGTCAAAGCATTTCCTCTCCCAAGTTGCTTTTAGATAGTGGTATTACACAGCAAGGAAAGTGAAGCAGAACAAGGACCAGACATGCATCTTACCATAAAGGCATGGCTAGGCCCTAAATCTAACTCCCTAATGGTCCAAAAGTTATGAGGACAGGAGAGTATTGACTCCCCTCCAAAAAGCTAGGTCTACACTGGCTATAGAAGGATCATTCAGATATTTGACACTGTAGTCAAGCACTTATCTTTCACTGAGCATATGCCTTTGACTATTCTTTTCTTATAAGGGTATTCATACTATACTGGGGTCTTTTCTACCAAAGCATTATTTCATCTTATCTTGATTATAAATACAATGACTTGCATTCACATAACGCTACAGAAACTGGGGATATTTGTTTTGTGTATTTCCTAATAATAGTGGGTGTCTAAGGTTATGAATGTAACAGGTTTTCTAATATCTATTTTTTTCTATGTCAGGAGCATCTGTTCTGCTCCCTTTCTAGCACATATACCTTGCACAAATGCCCCAAACATATTGCTTAAGATAAACTTCAGGGATGGAAATGGTTGATTTGGCTTTATATTAATTTTTACAAAACTTGTAAAATTCTCCCTAGACCTGAAGTTTAAGGCATGAGCTTTGATTTCCTTCTGAAATATAGCTTTCATAAATTGTTCTCTGTGCAATAGTAACTGATATTTCTTCCTTAAACTGTAAAGTAAATTTATTGATGGAAGAATGTCTTTCTGTACACTGCAAGTAAGTGTCGCTTTGATTGGCTGATAAATAAAGACATTTGGCCTATGGCAAGGCAGCTTAGAGTCAGGTGGGAAATTCAAAGAGAGAGACAGGAAGAAGGTGGGGGAAATGCCAGGGGCCACCCAAGGAGCAACATGTAATCAGATGCAGGTAAATCCATGGAACATGTGGCAATACATAGATTAATAGTTATGAGTTAATTTAAGATATAAGAGCTAGCTAGCAAAAAGCTTGAGCCATGGCCATGCAGTTATAATTAATATAAGCCTCTGTGTGTTTACTTGGGGAACGCGAATGGGAGAGATTTGTTCTGACCACCGGCAGGCTGGGACACAGGAAAACTTCTAGGTACAATATATCCTAAAATTTGTTATTTCAAAATATAATGTTTCTGAACCAGTTCGGTTCAGATTATGGAAGTCAGGGTTTTGAGGTTGTCTTAATAAATAAAATATAGACAACTATATTTACTGATGTCATTTCTTCTGAAGTCTTATAATAGAATTGGTTGCTGTTTTCAAGAAAGAAAATTTTCATACCTTTTTTGATATTTATTGGCTTTTATATGATCAAATTCATATTCTACTGCTTCATTTGAATAATACGTATGTTCACGCATAATAAAGGTTTGCTGTAATTCCTTGTAATATGATAATTTACATATTGACAATACTAAAATCTTGGCATCAAGAAGCATGCTTTAATTGAATTGGCAAAATTATGGCAAGTGTGGTCAACAATTTCACATACCCAAACATTGATCACCATAGTAGCCATCCAGCAGCAATAACTACAGGATAAGAAAGACAGCTCAGACACATTAAAATGTATTAATCAAGTCCTTTTTGATAAAATTTTGTCAAATATGGATATACACATTCTAGGAGATGGAAGAATGGAAAATACAAAAGAATTGCTTTTAAAATCTATGACATTTTGGCTTATTTCAGCAGAGAGAAATATTACATTTTTCCACCTGATTATTTGGCTGCAGAGAAGTTTAAAATTCCAGGATAAAGAGAGAAAAATTTACATATAAAATGTGTAGAGTTGTTGGAAATATACTGTGATCAAGGCAAGTATGTTACAGGGGGGAAAAAGAAATTCATAAATTTTAATTTGCAAATTTAAAAAATAAAAATAGAACAAATGTAAGTAGGTGACAAAATAAGAAAGTATCCATTAAAATGTCATGTACAGAGGGTGAAATTCTAGTAGGTTTCAAGCTACAAATGTCAAAGCTTTGGGCACTGTACATGAAAATGACTAGCGTTATGATTTAAAGCAGACATACAGTTCATTTCTGGTCAACAGGAATTTATAAAACAATGATTGTATTGTAGTATCACAGGATTTCTTTTATAATAGCAATACAAAAGTGACAGAAGGTGGCTCTTGATATAATTCTCTACCCTTCAAGAGAGCTTTTGTTATTTCTGTAAAATACAATGGAAGTAAATGTGCACTAAAGGAAGACCACTTGAGTCTATGAAAGGATTTTTTTATTAAGAAATTTTTATTCATTTTATATACCAACCGCAGATCCCCCTCTCATCCCTCTTCCTGCTTCCCCCAAGCCTCCCTGCCACAG
>CABHPP010127937.1:24994-54712 GCA_902168425.1 Peromyscus attwateri
GGAACTCACTTTGTAGACCAGGCTGGCCTCGAACTCACAGAGATCTGCCAGCCTCTGTCTCCCTAGTGCTGGGATTAAAGGCATGCGCCACCACCGACCGGCCGTGCCTGATGGTCTTAGCAACAGCAGCTAAAACATGATCTGGAGATGACCTGGACCAATGAGAGGCAGCCATGTCACACCAGCAGATGCATATTCATCAGACCTCTCCCCAGGGTGGGGTGGAGGGTATATAAAGCTTTCCTCTTCCTGAATAAACTGAGCTTGTTGTTTTGACATTCTCCCGGAGTCTGTGTGGTTTGACTCTGTGCCTACTTGGCCCCCACCCCCAAAGGGAACAACAGCAAGGACCCTGCTACATATGGGGAATCAGCAAAGCCTGGTACAATCAGTTGGGGCAGGTCCAAGCCACTCCCCCTGCATCAAGGCTATGCAAGATGTCATACCATAGGTAATGGGCTCCAAAAAGCCAGTTCGTGCACCAGGGATAGATCCCATTCCCAATGCCAGGGGACCCTTAAGCAAACCAAGCTATACAACTGTCTCACTTATGCAGAGGACTTAGTCCAGTGCCATGCAGGCTCCACAACTGTTGATCTAAAGTTCCTGAGTTCCCACTATCTTGGTTCAGTTGTATCTGTAAATTTCCCCATCATCATCTTGATGCCCCTTGCTCATAGAATACCTCTTCCCTTTCTTCAACTAGACTTCTGAAGCTCAGCCTGGTGCCTGGCTGTGGCTTCTGCATCTGTTTCCATCAGTTACTGGATGAAGGCTCTATGATGACAGGGTATTCACCAATCTAATTACTGAGGTAAGCCAGTTCAGGCATCCTATCCACTACTGCTAGTAGTTTAAGCTAGGATCATTTTTTGGGGATTTCTGGCAACTTCCCTAGCACCAGGTTTTTCACTATCCCCATGATGGCTCCCTCTATTAAGGTATCTCTTTCATTGCTCACCCACTCCACCCCTGCTTCAGCTCAACCATCCTGTTCCCTTATGTTCTCATCCCCCATCCCCTACCTTCTATTGTTATTCTCATGCACAGTTTACTCAGGAGATTTCATCCATTTCCCCTTCCCATGGCAATCCATGCATCCCTCTTAGGAGCTCCCTTGTTACATAGCTTCTTTGGAGTTGTGAGCTGTAGTCTGGTTATCCTTTGCTTTGCATGTACTATCCACTTATGAGTGAGAACATACCGTGTTTATCTTTCTGAGTTTGGGTTACCTCAGTCAGGATGATATTTTCTAGTTCTATCAATTTGCTTGCAAATTTTATGATGTCATTGTTTTTTACTGCTGAGTAGTACTCCATTGTATATATGTACCACGTGTTCTTTATCCATTCTTCTGTTGAGGGGCATCTAGGTTGTTTCCAGATTCTGGATGTTTTTATTATCAAAATGGCATGTAATTGAAATGATTCAGAAGTGAATAGAACACTTGGACACTTAATCTAGATTTTAACAATTTCTTCTATTTAAGTGAACAATGATATATATGAGCCATTGTCTACAAAGGTAAGCAAAAAGTATTACTATAATTATTGTATTTTTGTAAAGTATAACTTAGACATTCATAAAATGATACTGTATATATATATGATGCTTATTAGAAGTTATATTTTAGTTTTATACAATTATACTTTTATCATAAGTTCCTACAAGAAGGGAAGATGGCTGCTTGACATTTGGTGCTGCTTTAACTGTAGATAAAGCCTGACTAATACATGCTCTACAAAGCACTAGAGGAACATTTTTGTTCTTGGTTATAGTTCAATTCTCATGAGGCCTAAGATACATTCTTTTCCCATATTAAGTGTATATATAAAGGTTAATGCTTTAAATTATGTGGTTTGAGATTATTTTTGGCATAAATGTAATACCTTTGACACTTTTGAAAGGTTTGTGTTGTTCTGAAACCATATAACTTTTTGTTTTATCAAATTGATAGACAAATACTTTGAAAACCCATCTGTTAGAAGCTTCAAGAATAGTGATTAGGAGATTTTAAATTCTTAAATGCTGGTAAGAAGAATAGAATTAGATTAAATTAAATTAAATCATTAACATTCCTAGAACAAAAAAAATGAATTGGAAACAAATCACTCCACTGATTGAAAGTAGCAATAGCTACAGATGAATTTGTTAGACTTAATTTTCCTTGGAAGTCTGTCATTTATTCCCATCACTCCCTCATCTCCCCCTGTTCCTAGCCTCCTCCTTTTTACCCTCCACCCTCTTTGTCATACTGGGCTGACTTTGAACTCACAATGGATCGAAGGTTGACCTTGAGTTTATGATCTGCCCATCTCTACCACTCAACTGGTTCCATTACAGGAGTGTGCTAACACACCTGGTTTATATATGTTGGTAGGTATCAAACTCACAGTTTCACTCATGTTAGACAAGCACTCTACCAACTGAGTTGCCTCCTCAACCCTAGCACATTATCAAAAATTTATTTGACTTATTATGATAGAATTTCCATGATAGAAAGTCATGAGTAAAATATATACTTGAAAGACCTTGGTCATTTTGAAACACAGCTACAATTTTTGCTTCTCCTTTTAAATATGTCTTCATAATTTTAGTAATGTGTTGACTCTGGTCTGTCTCCAAATCTTTACATCTATCTAGGAGTCATTGAAATATGAGATTCAAGCAAAGCCTTTAAAAACTCCTCTACTTGGGGCTTGCTTACTTATGTTCAAAATCCTGTAGCCACATTTGTAAGCAAAAGGCTAGATTAACTTGTTCCATGATAATTAACCTGGAGCTAAGCCATTTCCTTTGTTCCATCTGAGATCTAATCAAGTACTTCATATGTCTCTTGTCATCTTAGACAATTATCCCAAGCTAAGTCTCCACATGACTTAAGGAGTAGCTGAGTTTGACCTTAAGAGAAAACATTCCTGGATGGCAAACAAACATGTTTTTGTAAGTAAGACCATATAGGTCCCCAAGAACAAAATTTAAAATATCCAGGCTTGAGAATGATTACTCTGTGATGTCTGTCATGAAATTTCTAATAATTTTAATTTTGATTTTGAATTGTCTTAACAAAGGTTCAGGCATTTGTGGAAAATACACAAATGATGCCGGGCTTTGGTTCCCTCATGGGCCCAACATTCAGATCCCATGCATGCATGAGAGTAACTCAACAGTGACTTCACTAATCTTGGGTACCTGAGCTCTCCTTTTTCCACACCCCTGCTTTTGCCTGGTGACCACTGCTGTCTTGCAGAATCCAGGTGAGAGTTCTGTAGGGGCCATGTCATTTTCATGAGTGGCAGCTGTCTCTGCTCTAGGTGAAGTGAAGACACTTTCTATAGATAATTCCTCTATAAAAAGAATATGTTTTTTTTTTCTTAGTTAACGCATAAACATGTCTGTATTGAGGTTGTGATCCTTTAGAAGTTATCTATCTGCCATGGGTTGGTTCCATTGGTCAATGGTAAATTTTCTTTCTTACTGTTCAAGGCATATGGTACATTTTTCTGAAGTTCACAGGGAGGACCCCCTGTAGCAATTGGGGCTATTGGCAATGAGCAGGCCACGAGAAACACTCCCAGTACCTTTGCAGGCCATACATGTAAGTAGCCACCCACTGACCAAAGCAGAATGACATAAAATAACTAATAATAATAAAAATACTGCATGTTGTAATAAAAATATAGTCCATAAGAGAAAAGAAAAATATTTAATATTAGTTTCCCTTAAAGAAAATACTCTTTATTTTTCTGTAGACACTATAAATCATGTAGTTGGAAACTTACAAAATTATGAAAAAAATACTAAATGGTTTCTTCTTTATTTTACTTAATTCTGGGGTAGTGAGTCATATAGTAAAATTCTAAATCCCACTTGATTTCCACCCTCAGCCTGTAGTACAACATTTCTACAGTCACAAACTCTTATACAGATCTCTAGTGTGAATCATTCAACTTCATCTCCTCTTTTTATAGTAATTGTGTCAATTGATGGCTTTACTTAGCAGAAAATAATCTTTTGAAATTCAACTGTGCTTTGGAGTACAAGTTGTATTTTGCAAAGTTGGGCTTACTAGCATTTCCCATGCTACATGTTTCTTACACGGTAATTTGCCACAACTTCATCAAATAGTAGAATTTATTTATGCATCCTCTTAACAGGGTCAGCTGATGACTTTTTTGCCTAAGAGACAGGGAGGAAAGTTATATACAACCTTCCCATATGTAACTCATAACTAGTCTAAAATACGCTTTTTAAAAACAGTTATGAAATGAAATAATTTATCCCACTGCAGAATACAAATTATATAGATATGAAAATGCATTTATTTATTTATTTATTTCACTTTTGTCTATTTGGGGGTTATTGTGTTAGTTATCTTTACCTTTTGCTATGACATACTATGATGAAAGTGTTTTATTTAGAAAGGGTTAATTTGGTTAATTTGAAGGGAAGTCTACCACCTGAGAAGGCATAAAGAAGGAGTGAGAGGCTGCAGGTCAGTGTGCAGTCAACAAGCAGACACTAATGAATGCTGGTGCTCCAACTGTCTCTCTTTATGTACTTCAGTTCTCCTGCAAAGGTAGTACTGCCCCCTCCCAATTAACCAAATCAACTTTATCTCTCATAGAAACGTCCAGAGGTGACTGAAGATCCCATCAGGTTCATAGTCAGTATTAACTATCAGAATTATTTTCTTCTGTATATTGGTCCACACTTATAATAGTAAGATACTACCTTGATATCTTGATTGTTGGAATCATATTGTAATTGGAAACTACTTAAGTCATCAGTTCTCTTTAGAAGTGTCTGTGCATTATAATTCCCTTGTGTTTTTCATTCAATTATAGAACTATAACTTTAAATTCCAAAATGTTAGTGCTTTCAAGTAGTTTTATTAGGATTTTATTAAAATGTGTGGTCTCTTTAGTATAACTGATAATTTAAAATATAGCCTTTCAGTTTATTAATATGATATATTTTACTAACCATATTTTTAAAATATAATTTCTGGTGTTGGAGAGATGACTTAGCTGATAAATTGCTTGCTGTGTGAGGATGAGAAGCTGAGTTTCAATACCTAGTAATCAAACAGAAAGACATGCTTGGCACACTGGACCTGCTATCCCAGCACTGGGAAGGCAGGGAACAGGGTGATCCCTTAGGCTTGCTGGCCAGCCAGTCTATCTCAATCAGAAACAGACCCTTTCTCAAAAACTAAAGTGGCAAATCTTGAGAAAGACTCCCAATATTGACCTTTGACTTCCACATAAATATGCATTCATCTGCATGTACGCTTATACATGAGCACACACATTAACACAAAAATACTCTCTATTTTAGGAATGTACTTTTCAAGTAAAAATTGCATCACAGATTAATGTATATTGATAATTGAACTTAAGGCCTCCTATATACTAGGCAAGTACTCTCTACTTCTGTACTGTATTCCTAGCACACTATATTTTTATAGTTGAAAACATTCAAAGTAATGAGTATATAATAAGACTTCATAATTTACCTTTAATTTTTTGAATATAATATATATCTATAATATATTAATATATTCTAATATTTCTTGACTTTATTTTTTATTATCTTATTGATGTTTCTTATATCTTTAATTGTTCATTAATGATATACAACAAAGTAAATTGGGGCTGGATAGTTGACTCAATGAATTAAAGTGTATGTGACACTTTTACAAAGGTCCAAGTTTGAATTCTAAGAACTTATATAAAGCCAAGTATGGTAAGGCACACCTGTAATTCCAGTGCTCATACTATGAGATGGAAAGCAAGATAGGAAAATACTTAGGTGACTGATGAAAATATAGTTTGGAGCATATAGTAAGGAACAACAGTGAGACCTTGTCCCAAACAAGGTAGAAGGTAAGTCCTGACACTGACACTACCCCTGATCTCCAAACATGTACCTTGTCACTAATGTGCCTGCATTCATACATGCATGAGCACACACAGACACAAAAGATAAAGGAAGATAATTTATTTTTGTATGTTATCTTTAGGTACACTAATATATTGATATATAACATCTTTCCCA
Source organism: Peromyscus attwateri (assembly GCA_902168425.1). Taxonomy (NCBI): domain Eukaryota; kingdom Metazoa; phylum Chordata; class Mammalia; order Rodentia; family Cricetidae; genus Peromyscus; species Peromyscus attwateri. Next base: position 31,055 of record CABHPP010127937.1, read on the forward strand.
ACAAGTTATAGATGAAAAATTTCATAGTAACTTGAATTATCATACTTTATAATCCATCATTTGTCTTTGACTAATATGTATTCATCTACATAGTCACACATTCCTAGACTTGAGGCCTTTTAATTTTCTATGTTCAGTTGTTGACAATGAAATATAAGAGGAAAGCTTATGGCCTTTATGTCTTGTTTCCTTGCTCCATTAATTTATTAACTATTACTTGCTAATTTATCTGGTTATCAGGACTTTCTATTTTATCCCATTAATATAAATGTATTCCTTTAACTTTTCTACATGATATTTTAAGCCATTTATTATGTTAAGATTAAAACATTGAGAATTACAATAACAAAACTCATATTGATAACAGAAACAAAATATAAATATTCATTATATTTTGAATATATTTAATAATATTTAATATATTTTAATTAATATATTTTAATATAATATGAAAATAATTATTTTTTACATTGAAAATATAACAAGAAATGACAAGTGAAAAAAATCCCAACTCCCATTCCAAAGAAGTAAACCAAGCCTGAAAATTCAGAGTAAAATGATATGATTAAAATTATTCATTGAAAAGAGCCCTTATCGAAAATAAGAGATCAGTAAATTACTGAAAATCTGATATGGATGGAAAATGTACTCAGAAGGTTCAAATATAAAGATCATAAATAACATAATGGAAAAATTGAAGGTAACTCTTAGAGAATAACAAGAGAAAGAATTGTAGAAAAGCAATAATTTCAAAAATTTATTAAGAAAATTCATATATGCAGACAAATTATGTTCAGTTATGATGAAGTATAAGGGTGAGTGAGTGGTATTAGAAACCAGGACATGCTCTTAATTTGGGAATAATGTCATATTTTATGACTTCATTTTCAAACAAACAATAGTATTTTCACTTTTAAGAAAATGCAATATTCTAAACACTTCCATAAAATACTGTTAAAAATGTTGCAGCTTTAAATCAAGAACTTTGAAGTATGTTCAATTTCACAGCAAAATGATTTACTAATACTTACTATATATACATATGTTGAAAAATATATGTTGAAAAAAATAACATCATGGAAGTCATAGACTTTAAGACTAAAATTATATCCTCTATTAATGCCAAGTTTAGATGATTCACCAAGGTCTTCCTCTAACTCAATAATATAATAATTATAATTATGATGGGCAATATTGCTCTGTATGCTATAAATATGTGTTGCTCTCTGGATGGTAGCCTGGTGTCTCCTGACTCCTGACTTGGCCTTCCTCTTCCCAAAATTCCCCTCATCCACTTACTCCATCTGTACTTCCTGCCTGGCTACTGGCCAATCAGCATTTTATTTATCAACCAATCAGAACAACACATATTCACAGCATACAGAGTGATATCACCCATCATGTAAGAGCTAGTCAGTAATAATCCTGAGCTAATGGCTGAGCAGTTATAATTAATATAAGCTTCTGAGTGATTATTTTATAAGCAAGGCTTGGTCAGACTCAGAGAAACTTTTTTGGCTACATAATTGTGTTTAAACTAATTTTAGAAAAAACAAGAGAAGAGAGGTTCACTGGGATTTTTGATATACCTATAATATTCCATTTCATTATAATGAATTCATAGATGGTGTCAACCTTTAGTTTTATATTGCTAAATTTGTATAAATATTATTGTATTAGTTCCATTTTGCTGTTGTGACAAAATACTATGACTGAAATCACATTATGGAGAATGAGTTTATTTTGGTATACAGTACCAGGCAGGTGGGTACATAATAGTAAGGGAGATGTGGCCACAGATTCCTGGATCGGGAAGCAGGTTGATCACATTAGATCACACAGGAAACTCAGAGAGTGAAGTAGAAGTTGGGTGAGGCTTTAAACTGTCAAAACTGCTCCCTGTGACATATTTCCTTTAAAAGCATTCCATATCCTAAAAGTTCTATGACTTCTCCAAATAGCATCATCAGCTAGGATACAAGTCTTCAACTATATGATGAGTTTATCTGGGATATTTTTCATTCAAACCGCCACAGTCAGAATATAGACTATCTTCAAGACTTTAAAAATGTTATTATAGCAATTATTTATAACAAATGACAGCCTATATAAATAGATACCTAGATTTTCAGATTTGAAATGGTTTTGTATTTTGTGGTCAAAATCGTACTACTCTCAAATCAACATTACTTTACATGTACAAGCAATTTGGATTTACTCAAGACGGGAAGCACATATTATGCAGAAACTTCACTTCACAAAATTTGGTGGGCAATGGGAATTTCTCAATCCACACCAATTATCTTTTAAATTAAAATACTACTTCATTGAGGGAAAAAAAACCTAAACAAACAAACATAAAAAACCCCACTTTGATTCAAATATAAGATGCCATATGGAAAATCATCTCAAGGAATTTCAGCTAATACATCTGAATTTATTATTTATTATATGAAGTTTTATATTTTCTCATTTTAGCTCTATAATTATGACTACTAATATAAAAATTAGTAATGATAATTTCTTCTCAAATTCCTATATTGCTAAGGAAAATTTCCCACAAAAAGATGGTAAGCAGCCAGGAAAAGAATTCGAGACATCGTATCATTCAGGCCAGGGCATAGATATTGCTGCGTGTGTCTTTTAGCCAAGTTAGAGTGAGAGTTATGAGGGGGAGAGCAACACAGAACTATTTGAACAACGTGCAGTTTCCCCACCACCAAAACTGCAGCATTTATCTTTGTGAATAAGGAAAACAGTTAAAGAGACAACCAGGTACACTTTACTGAGACAATAGGAAATATGTCTCAAGGCATCCATGATAGATTCAAAGACATGAAATACAAACTCAGAGTTTCCCTTAAGAACAGAATCCTGAAATGTTATCTTAAAGGATTTATTTTTTGCATAAATGGAGTCTAGGAAGATGCTTTCCTGGGACTTGTTTCATCATTCTTAGCTGCTCAGGTACCAGAAGGCTTCTATAGACTAGACATGGTCTAAGAGGACCAAGCTTTGCTCAGAACGTTAGCCAACCTTGGGTCACCTATGCGATGATTGTTTTGCAGTCATTCAGAATGCCTAATTTATAGGCCATTGTCATCATCTGTAGATTATTAAAGGAAAGTTTAAGAAGAGGGGCCATATGCAGCAGGGCCAAAGTCCCCTAAGCCAGACCTTGAAAGGATGAAGTGGGGAGCCATGAAAATAAAATATAAGCTTCAGTAGACACCCAAGGATGTTGGAGATGCAGGAATATGGACTTCAGGTAATTCTCAAGCTTCAAGTGATGTCATCCAAAGACCAAGGCCCTGGGATTCGCAAACAGTAAGCTGGTAGGCTGGGACTGTTCAAACCTATTGGAGCTCATAGTACACTATGACATTCTCTGGAAGTCAGTTATAGAGCCATAGGATCTATTGTCTGTGCTGTGGTTTTCCTTCTGGCCATTCTCCCATTTCTCCATTTCTAGATGGAAACATTCTCGCTGTGTCATTATATCATGTAATTATGTAACTTTCTATTTTGCTTTTCTAGGGACTCACCGCTAAGAAACACCCTTAAGTTAAGGAAAGGCTCTAAACTTAGACAAAGTTAAAATCTATTAATACTTTTAGGCATTGTTGCACTAAAATGAATTAAATATATTTTTTGTGATGACATGACAATGAACATTAGGGCTGAAAATTACATTTTGATTCTGAAAAGTTCCCTACAGGCTTTGTTTTGGGAGATTGGTCCTGACCTGGTGACACATTTTGGAAGGACTGTAGAAATTGGTATCTGGCTGCCACTGAGTAGAAGAATCTTCTCTAGTACACCTGCTTCCACAGTGATGTTCTCTCTCATAGTGATCCTAGAAATAAAGATACTATAGAAACTACTGAAGCCATGAGACCCAAGAAATCTTTCCTTTTCTAAGATAGTCTGTCAGGCATTTTAGTCACAGCAATGAGAAAGTATATTGATATATACACATAACAGTTTGATGAATCAATAAGATAAAGTAACAGCGAAAAGTATCCAACTAATTGCTAGGAGAGTAACAGATCAACAAATAAAATATGCATTGTCTAAATATTTATCCATCTAATACAGCTTAAATTTATCACATGTGCACTGTTAAAGGTGCAGCTTAAAATTTAACTTTACAGAACGTCCAGATGCAACGAAAGACAGAAAGGTGGTTGGGGAGGGAGAGGAGAAGGGGGAGAGAGGGACCGGGAGAGGGGGAGGGGAAGAAGATAAAGCAAGAGGGGGGTGAGACAAAAAGGGTGAGGAGAGATGGAGAGAAAGAGGGAAAGGGAGAAGGAGAGAGAGAGAGAGAGAGAGAGAGAGAGAGAGAGAGAGAGAGAGAGAATAAGAGAAGTAGAAGTAACTTTAGTAGATGAGAGTAAACTGCTAAGTGGATGAATACATTTAAGCAAAATCATGACCAATTACTTTCTTTTGCATTGTGTTCAGAGATCCTGGTTGGATCCTGTAGTTTCTTAGAAGGATGTGAAAAAACAGAGGCATGGACAAAGTAAATATCATCTTTATCATATTCCATTTCTCCAGTGATTAGTGCTAACATTTGGGAGGGGTCCACCACCAGACATACTGTTTGGATGTTTGGAAATTCCTGGTCTCCTGGGAAAATCAAAATAACTATCTTAACTCTATGACTGTAGAAATTCTGTGACACATCTCCAAGCCAACTTTAGTCAGCAAGTCTAGGGAGCCTAAAGCTGTAAAGGTATTGGGCCTCAAATATGTTCAACAGAATGAAGGACTATGACTCCATAACTAAACTAAACACGATACATTTTAATGACCCAAAAGTTAGTGCCAGCAAAACACACCTGGTTTTGGTTTGCTTTCTATTTCTATGATAAACCCTATGACAAAAACAACGTGGAGAGGAAAAGGTGCCTTTTATCTTTTGAAAACTTTTATTTTATTTATTCCTATTTTTATGTGCACAAGTGTTTTGTCTTCAAGTGTTTCTGTGTACCACATGAATGGTTATTGCCCACAGAGGCCAGAAGAGGACACTGGATCTGCTAGACCTAGAGTTACAGAACCCTGTGAGCCACTATGTAGGTGCTGGGACTGGAATTTAGGTTCTCTCTATGAGGAGCAGCCAATGCTCTTAACTGCTGAGCCATTTCTCATCACCGAGAGAATTGGGGCAGGAACTCAAGGCAGGATCTGAAAGAGAGACCATGGAGGAAAGTTGCTTACTGATTTGCTCCCATAGATTTCTCAGTGCACATTCCTGTACAACCAGGACTACCTACACAGGAATAGCACATCCCATATCAACCATTAATCAAGAAAATACCTCACAGCCTTACCTTTAAGCAATCTCATGGAGGAATATTCTCAAATAAGGATCCCTCTTCCCAGATGACTCTAGCTTATATCAAGTCTACAAAATCCGTCTGGAATGTACACTGTAGCACAAATATTAAAGTGTCTTATTAATAAAATCAAACCTGGTGCCAGTTATTGGGGTGAATGCTGGAAGATCAGAGAAGCACAACAAGTCACGGCTTCCTCACCTTGCCAATTCCTCAGCTAATCCTGTTTTCTCAGACTGGAAGTCTCTGAGTCCTCATCCAGAATGAATCTCAGCTGAACTGCTGTTAAAAGCATAAAAGCTTAACCAGCCTAGTTCCTGGTTTTCACGCCTTACATATCTTTCTGCTTTCTGCCATTACTTCCTGGGATTAAAGGTGTGAGTTATAATGCCTGGCTATTTCCAGTGTGGCTTAGAACTCACAGAGATCCGGATAGATCTCTGCCTCCAGAAGGCTAGGATTAAAGGTGTGAGTGCCACCATTTTCTAGCCTCTATGTCTGTCTAGTGGCTGTTCTGTTCTCTGACCCCAGATAAATTAATTAGGGTGCACGATATATTGGGGAGCACAATATCATCATAGTACACTAAGAAAAACTGACATTATAACACTGAAGAAGATTCTACTGAAAGAAATGTTCTATTCATACGTCCATATTTTGTCATATTATTGCAAGGGTAAATATTTAGAAATATATATTCTTTCCAGAAAATCTGTCCAGTTAATGTCTAGATATGGATTAGATTAAATAGTACTTAAGGTCATATATATGTATCTTAAATACTAAATGTGTTGACTTGTTTTTGTATCAGAATGGTTGTGCCAGTTTGTATTCCATAAGATGTATATGGGTCTATCTACTTGTAATTCTTCCATCAGAATTTTCAAATGCATTGTTATTGCAGAAATTAATAGTAAGAGCAATGTGATATTTTGTTGTATTTTATATATTGTACGCTTTTGCATGCGTGAATCCTGTGTGTGTGTGTGTGTGTGTGTGTGTGTGTGTGTGTGTGTGCATGTATATTTTATGTGTATGGGTATTTTGCCTGTGTGTTTCTTCAGTGTTGGAGGAAAAAAAAAACATTTAGTATCATATGCCCCTTTAATCTTGTTTAAAGCCATTACATTATCATAAAGGTTCTATTCTCCCCAAATGATCTTTCATTTTTCTTTTGAATTGTGTTCTGCTCCTTCGTAAGCACCTGTTTACTAGCTATAATTCCAGGAATATATAGTGCTCTAGAAATATGTCACAGAGGTGGTTCACACACACTAAATAATTTTTTATACACAGAACCAACATTATAGCTAATCTACTATAGACATTCAGTGAAGAAAGTGAGATTTTTTTAAATTTAGGCTTAGAACATTTTTATGTACAGACATGTTCTAGAATTTTGTGTTTTCTCCAAACTAACAACATATTTGTATTTTATTTCTTAGATTATGGTGATGCCTGGGGTTGCATATGATGCCTGCTCTAGGGAGTATTAGACACATTGCTGGCAGAAGGTAAATGAAACCTATGACCAAGACACAGTTAGCAATGTTATAAAAATCACAGTTTGTTTAATCAAGTCAATTCCAGATGCAATCAATGGGCAGGAACTTTACTATGATCTAAAATTCAAAATATTAGTATGAACAGGTATATATTTGAAGTCATAACTAAAAGATATTTATTTTAGAATATAAAGTAGTGACAGTAATTTAATACTTAAAACATGTATTTCATGATTTAATTATTCACCATTCTGTATCATTTCAATATTGAGCCATAGTGAAACATAGATATCAAGTAGTTTTTTATTGGCCTATGTGAACATTTTACACACATTAAAAACATTCAAATGGGAATTACACGGAAACTGAAGATTCTTAGCAGAGGCTATTTCATTCATAATAGCAGTTTGAAGAGCTGACCAGGTTAGGAGTATTATATGGACCACTGTAAAGGGCAAAAAGTGTGTGTGAACACAGATAAGCACAGAAGAAGTCAGGAAAGCTAAACTTGCAGGCATCTTTCAAAGGAAAGAGATGTTTAACCTTTCCTCCTCCTGAAATGCTGGGAATGGATGTTGTTTACAACCTGAAGATCCTTGCTGTCTGATGAGTCAGGCTCCGCCCATATCTTGCAGAATTTATGTTTTACTTATCCCACATTCTTTCCTCCTAAAACTTTGAGCACTATTTTAGGTCATAAAAATCATCCTTGTGAGAGGTGTCACCAATACTTTACAATATCTGAAGTGATTTTATTGTTATTTTGGAGCAAGCCATTATGTTTTCCCCAGTCATTCTCCTTAGACTTTTATCTTGAGTATTGTTTCTAAGTCAACAGAACCCATCTTAGAGACAAAGCCACATGTACTTTGTAAAAAGCCTCAATGTAAACATGTCTTGAGCTTTGTTGTGTTTACAGGGCTGAGTTATTTTTTTCTAAAATTGTGCTGTGCTTAAATATGGCAAAAATATGAGCTGATGTCAGACTCTAGAAGTCATGGACTAGTATCAGTACCAAAGTCAGGATGAACTGAATTTCATTCTTGTGTTTTCACTGATCATGTCCCTGACAGCAGTAAAGCCTGAGGGAACCCTCTACAGACCACTAAATTGCAAGCTATGAGTGACATATGAGATATGCCATTAAAACCTACATGAGAAGAATTATTTGGAAATTTAGTAATTGTTTTGCACACATTATTAGTGTAAGAAACATGAGACAGAGAAGCAGTCAGACACAATCACAACAGGGTGAAGTTGCTTTATTGGAACAGCAAGGGGCCCCAACCTTTCTTAAGGATGAAAGTTGAAGACATTTGAGGGGCTGAGACACACATATTGTGTGTGTGTGTGTGTGTGTGTGTGTGTGTGTGTGTGTGTGTTATTATGCATTTAACTACCTGGAAGTTACAGCTATGCTTTGGGGTTTGACTGGTAGCTGGGTGGATTGTTTTCAGTACCAGAACATATTGTTTCTGCCAGTGGTGTATAATGTTAAGGCTGGGGTTAAGTCAATTTTTACGGCTATGGGCTATTTCCCAATACAGTCTGATTCAATTCCTCATGACCTGAGTCTACTAACCAACAATTAGAATGACAAGACAAAGGTTTCCTTTTTTCATTTAATGATATTTTATTATTTATTTGATAATTTCACATGATTCATTTTGATCATATTAACCCCCCATCTCCAATTTCTCACAGATATACTTCCACCTCTGTAGCACAAATTGTTAGAAGGTCTTATCAATAAAAACAAACCCAGAGCCAGGTATTGGGGTGAATGCTGGAAGATCAGACAAGCAGAACAAGCCACAGCCACCTCACCTTGCCAATTCCTCAGCTGATCCTGTTTCCTCAGACTGGAAGCTTCTGAGTCCTTATCTGAATGGCTGTCAGCTGAACTGCTGCTAAAAAGCCTAAAAGCTTAACTAGGCTATAGTTCCTCATCCTCATGCCTTAAATACCTTTCTGTCTCTTGCCATTACTTCCTGGGATTAAAGGCGTGAGTCACCATGCTTGGCTGCTTCCAGTGTGACCTTGAACTCACAGAGATCCGGGCAGATGTCAGCCTCTGGAATGCTAGGATTAAAGGTGTGTGCTACGACTGCCTAACTTCTATGTTTAATATTGTGGCTGTTTTGTTCTCTGACCCCAGATAAGTTTAATAGGGTGCACAATATTTGGGGAACACAATACCACCACATACCTCCCTACTCACCTAATTTTATTCTCTCTCTCTCCCTCCATCTCCTTCCTCTTCTCCTCTTATTGCTTCTAGTATACACACAGAAACATCTATCTATCTATCTATCTATCTATCTATCGATCGATCAATTGATCGATCGATAGATAGATACAATGTCTATTAAATCCAATTATTGATGATCATATTTAGATGTTTTTAAGGGTGTCACTATGGTATTGAATGACCAATTGGGACATTAATTCCTAAAGAAGACTTATTTCTCTTTTCTCAACTGTCATATGGGATTTGTTTCATCCATTTTACATATCAAGTAGTGTTTTAGTGGGTTCAGATCTTCTTTAAGCAACCATATTGCAGAAATTTCATGAGTATTGTTTTCCTGTCATGTCTAGAGGACACAGCAGACTTCCTGGTTCCCTGGCTTATATAATTTTTGTACTTCCTTTTCCTCAATGTTTCCTGAGCCTTAGACATAATAAAATGGGCTATATATTTGAACAGAAAGTTTTCAAAAGAAGAAACAATAATGGCACAGAAATAGCTCAAAAGGTGTTTCACATCCTTAGCTATGAGACAAATACAAATCAAAACTACATTGATATTTTATGTTATTCCAGTCAGAATAGCTAAGATCAAGAAAATAATTTGCCACAAATGATAGTAAGCATTTAGGGGAAATGTAACTATCATTCATTGTTGGTGGGATTGTGAATTGGTATACTCACTGTGGAAATCAGTGTGGAGAATTCCCAGAAAGCTAAAATAGATCTATCATATGACTCAGCTATACCAGTCCTTGGAATAAAGCCAAAGACCTTGCCATCCTTCTCCACAGATGCTTGCTCAGTCATGTTCACTGCTGCTCTATTCAAAATAGCTACTAAATGGAAACAGCCTAAATGTCCTTCCACTGATGAATGGATAATGAAAATGTGGTGCATATGCTCAATGGCATTCCATTCAATTGTAAAGAAAATTAACATCATGAAATCTGTAGATAAATGGATGGGATGATTAAAAAAGATACCGAAAGGAAAACATTGAATGTTCTCTTATTGGTGATTCTTAGCTCCAAACCTTTAAATGTGAGGAAGTAACCATGACTAACCACAGCAACCAGGAAGTTAAATGTGGAACAAATGAAGTGGCAGTCAGATGGCAGGGGGAGCTCAGAGGGCAAGAGCAGGATACAGCTGCTACAGAGGTGCCAATGCAAATGGATGGAGGGACTTCAGACGGGAGGGAGGACACCACAGCAGAAGAGGGATCAATAACTGTATTTATCTGTATGTTTAGACATAGTTTAAACCAAGAGGAAAGTTTTAAATGCTATGTAGGAAATATTAAACTTAATGACTTAATTCAAACAGCATTTTTCCTTTCCTTTCTTCTTTTTCATAGTTTCTTGTTAGAAAGTCTTGATATTTAAGGGTAATACTTTTCTAACGAAAGATGTTTGTTTGTTCCTTTTTGTTCGTTCGTTTTTGTGTGTGTGCGTGTGTTTCAATTTGACACAAGCTAGAATTATCTGAGAAGAACTACAATTGAGAAAATGCCTCCACCAGATTTCCTGTAGGCAAATCTGCACGACATTTTCTTGATTGATGATTGTCGTGGAAGGGCCCAGCTAACTGTGGGTAGTATCCCTGGAAAGACAGACTTAGAATGTAAACTATAACAAATTGTGCGAGCCAGGAGAAGCAAAGTAATAAAATAGGATTTCCCATGGCTTCTCATTCAATTCCTGTCTCCAGGAGATTACCTTGAGTTTCTGTCTTGGCTTTCCTCAGTGGACCCTAACTGAGGATATATAAGGCAAATAAATCTTTTCCTCCCCAATGTGCTTTTGATCACAATTTTACCAGAACAATAGAAATCTTAACTAAGACAGATAACAAAAAATAGGGCTATAGACTTTGGATATAGTTGTTTGATTCATGCTGAAAACAGAAAACAAAGAAAAAAAATTCAGCTCTAAACTAACCTCTTGTGGAAATGGAACAGGTTAGCCAGAGGCCCTCATACATTCCGAAACCTCTCTCTAACATGTTGAAAGGCACTGGGTAGGGACAAGTGTTTGTTTATGTGCCTGTCAACAAATGTTGCTTCTTTTTATTTGAGAATTAAAACCGGAAAATAAAAGAATGAGAAACAAATAGTAAACTCTAGTTTGGTGTGAAACATTTTCTTTTCTGTCCTACAAAGAATGTTAAAAGCAGCACCTCTTAGAGTTATCATCAGGTGCTGTAATGTTTTCAAGTAATGATTTGAAAACCATGGAGATATGAAGTTGAGACAATGTTCAAGAAATTAAAGTATAAATAACAACACAGTATAGTGATGTAAAAATGACAGTAGATTTAATACAAAGCTTAGAATGAGAAAAAAATATATAATATCTCCAAAGGGGGGAAATGTGAAATGCTGGCGACACAATTGCAGCATAGAATATGGGGAAAGATAAAAATTTAAACTTTAATCAAATGAACATATAACTAGAGTCATTTTATATGACTTGGAAGGCTCAGAGTAATGCCATAACAGCCTATAGGTGAAGAATAGTGTAAAGTAATAGCAAGTATGTGTGTGTAGATATTTCTGTAAAACAGCACACAGAGGAAAGAAGATCACACGTTTGACACCACCTCAAACTACACAGATAGACTCTGTCTTAATGAAAAAATAAATGTATAATATTCAGAGGTTTGACAAGAGTGTACTTTTAAGATTAACTTTGAAAGAGAGCATTATGGGTGGTATAAAATAATCATTACAAATCAGAAGGGAGTCAACTTTGGCTTTCTCATGCATAATTAGAATAAATCCACATCTTCCAATGTCCTTCTTTTGGTCCACTATATCATTGCCCAAATTCAAAAGATTGCCAGATGGCAGCGAATACCTCATTTTAACTTCCCCTACACTGGAAAAATAAGTTGAAGGAGAAAAGTGGATATCCTGAAGTATAAATAAGATAGTCATAATTTTATATAAAAGAAATAAGAATCATCATCATGAATAGCCAAGTATTTTATATCATGTATAAAAACATAACCAAATATTATTCACATCCAACTTTTCCAAATTCCATGTTGTTGTTATGTGTTTGCATGTATGAATCTGAGTATTGAAGATGAAGAAATATTTCAGAGAAAAAGTTAATTAGATTTGTTAAAATGATTAAAGTACAATGTCATAGTGACAATGTGATACAAAATTTATATAAAGTTTGCCAGCTTAATATATGATCTACATAGCTGATTCACTAATTGATAAATCACAGAATGATCCACAAAAAATGGTAAATTTATTCCCTCTTCCACTCTTCCTTCATTGTTTCAATTAAAATGGATCAGAAATGTTCAATAACATAACATCTGCCTTTAATATTTCTTGACCCACACAACATAATAGTTTCACAAACTCACTTGGAACTTTTCATAAAAAATATTGTTTGCATAGTAATTATCCAGATACATAGATGGAAATTTTTCATTATAATTTAAGTGAAACAGTGATGCATTTAAAAATATTATCCTTTGGGAGTTAAAAGCATAAAGTAAAATTTATCAATTAAAAGAGCATTAAACATATCCACTAGCAAGTGGTTTTCCCAGATAATTTCCCAATATGCATTATTAAAGTTTCTTGTTATAATAATACCATCAGAGTTTGTTATGTGTAGTACAAAGGATAACTTTGTATCCTTATGAAGTGATGAGCTGTGGTAAGTAAAATCTAAGTAAAGAGATGTTAAGCACAAGGGAAATACATTATGCTATGCAAGACGATGAGAGTTAAATGATTATAAGATTTGTAGTCAGAGACTCAGAACAGTAATTAAGACTCTCTTTTATCCTACCTTAACCCTGACATTTTCAGCACATTGGATTTGACACTTTCATTCATATGATGATTGTAGACTATGAGAGATTAAAACTGCACAAATTGACGAAAAGACGGGGATGTAAGGAAATGTATTTTTTTCAATATTTTACATTTATGTAATATTAAGCTCACCCATCTCCTAAAAGTAGTGAAGGTAAACACATATATCTTTGTACATGGACTCATTTTGATTTTATTCCCAGATAGCACCAAAAGGAACACATGCTGAACTCTTGGTGACCAGTCCACTGAGGCTAATTTTGTACTTCTGACATCCAAAATAAAAGGAAATAAACATTCAACCAAGTATTTGGCACCATTAATACTTTAGTAACTTGTTACAGCATTAATTATTAACTAATACATGTTTCTAAAAGTAGCTTAATATTTTCAATGTTCTTTCTTAAAAGTATGAATGCATACACATACCTTGATTGGACAATTAGATGCATTTTGTATGTATATGTGCAACAGTTTTCCTAGTCAAAGGTACATGATTTCCATTCTTAGCTTCCTGTAACCCTTTCTATAGTTTTGAGGCCCCTTGAGCTTTCCCCCCAATCCACATTAGCATGTCTTATTGTTTGGTCATGTTCAGGTCATGCAATTAATATACACATTTCAATTATAACATTAATTATTAATGACCTCATTTCTCCATTAAAAACAAATGGGCTAACTAAACGAATCAAGAAACAAAACTTCTTTATGTGTTGTCTAAAAGAATCGTATGTTAGCATATAAGACAGGCACAGATTTAGAGCAAAAGAATGGACAAAGTACTTCAGTCAAATGTGAAGACTACATGGGAATAGGAAGAAGCAAAGTGCTAGAGAGGTCCCCAAAAATCCACAAAGACACCTCCACAATAGGCAATGGTCGAGAGAAAGCCCGAACTGACCTACTCTGATGATAGGATGGCTGAACACCCTAACTGTCGTGATAGAACTCTCATCCAATGACTGATGGAAGCAGATGCAGAGATCCAAAGCCAGGCCCCAGATGGAGCTCCAGGAATCCAATAGGCAAGAGAGAGGAGGGATTGTATGAGCGAGAGATTTTTGAGACCATGACTGGAAAAAGCACAGGAACAAATAGCCAAACTAGTGGAAACACATGAATTGTGAACCAATAGTTGAGGAACCCCCATGGAACTGGATCAGGCCCTCTGGATAAGTGAGACAGTTGATTAGCTTGAACTGTTTGGGAAGCCCCCAGGCAGTGGGACCGCGATCTGTCCTTAGTGCATGAGCTGGCTTTTTGGAGCCTGGGGCCTATGCTGGGACACTTTGCTCAGCCTGGGTGAAGGGAGGAGGGGACTGGACCTGCCTGGATTGAATCTACCAGGCTGAGCTGAATCCCCAGGGGAGTCCTTGCCCTGGAGAAGGTGGGAATGGGAGGTGGATTGGGGGGAGTGGGGAGGCTGGCAGGAAGGAGGACAGGGGAATCCGTGGCTGCTATGTAAAATTAAATTAATTATAAAATTAAAAAATAAAAATTAAAAAATTAAAAAAACAGAAAAATAATGTGTCTAGCCAATAAGTAGGGGTCATTATGCTAATATCCAACAAAAAATAATTCAAACTAAAACTAATCAGAAAGGATAAAGGGGGACATTTTATTCTAATCAAGGAAACAGTAAACCAGGAAGACATTATTATCCTAAACATATGTGCACTAAACTATGACACACCCAGTTTCACAAAAATCATGCAGTAATGATTTAAAGTACAGATTCACAATAATGTGAATAGTAGGAGATTTCAATACCTCTATTACTAAAATAGACAGGTCATTTGGACAGAAATAAACATCAGAATTAATTCAATGCCCCACTTACTAAAATAGACAGGTCATTCGTTTAAAAATAAACATGAGAAATAATTGGCATCATAAATCATATGGACTTTACAATACAGAATATGATATCCGAACACCAAAAATACACTTTCTACTCAGCAGCACATAGAAGCTTTTCTGAAGTGCTACGTTGTGGGACACAAAACAATTTCTACAGTTCCAAAACTGGAATCCCTCCCTGTATCCTATCTGACCACAGTGCAATAAAAGTTAAAATTGACAAACACACAATTAATTGAGATTAAACAACTCATTAGTGATTGATAAATGAGTCAAAGAAGAAATCAAGAAAGACATTAGAATCTTCCTGGAACTAAATGAAAATGAAAACACAGCACAACAAAATCTCTGGAACACACAGAAAGTAGTCCTTCAAGGGAAATTTATAGTTCCAAGTGCCTTCACTTGAAAATTGAGAAAGAGCACAAATAAACAGCTTAATGGTGCAGTTCAAAATAGAATTTAAAAAGAAACAACACCAGCAACAAAAACAAAAACAAACAACAACAACAACAAAAAAAACAAGAAGAACAAACCAAATCCAAACCCTGTTGACATCAAGAAATCATAAAAGTCAGAACGGTAATAAATGAGTTAAAAACAAATAAAACAACATTGACAAATCAAGTATTCCAAGAGCTCATTCTTTGAGAATGTAAGGAAGAGTGACAGATACTTGGCCCAACTATCCAAAAGAAGAGAAAAAGAAAAGACAAATTACCAGAATCAGAAATGAGCAGAGAAACTTTAGAATAGTCATCAAAGCAATTCAGAATATTATTAGGGAATATTTTAAAAAATCTATACTCCATTAAATTGGAAACTCTAAAATAAATGGATTAACTTATAGATTCAGTCAAGCCATCAAAGATCAAGAAAGAAGAACTAGATAATCTAAGCAGACACATAACCAATGAGGAGATTGAAATAATAATAAAAGTCCTTCCACTGAAAACTGTCCAGGGAAAGATGGGTAAACAGTGGAATTCCTCCAGACTTTAAAATTTCTACAGCCAATCATCAAACTGCTATTTAAAATAGGAAAAGAAGGAGCAGTTCTGAGGTCTATGAAACCAGTATCAATGTAGTAAGAAAACCAGGTAAAGACACAGCAACAAAAGAAGAGAACGACTGGCTATTATCCCTGATGAACTAAAACAAAAAATATATCTGTAGTCTGTTTTTCCTTATTTTAGAAAGAATGCTGTTTGAGGTTCCAGTTTCTTCATATATTTGCTTTTTAGATACACATGTGGATTATTTTATGGATTATTGTAAAGAATATTATGTGCATCTTAAATCCATCATGTCCTAATTATAGTTACTATGATATAAGTCAGTGAAGGTATATGAAACGGAATGTTTCCACTGAATTTTAATGTACTTTATGGGCTTAGATTAAAGGTAATTGGAGCCACAATTTAAATCCCATTTTTCAATTGTTGCTGCTACTACATAAAACTGCTTTAATAAAGTAACTTCATATGCTACAGCTTTGAAAAATTAACATTTTTTTTGTTTTTTTCAAGACAGGGCTTCTCTAACAACTTTTAATAGACTCATTTGTTCCTTTTTGAAATATTTTTTATGTACAAATAAAAAGTTTGGGGGTAAATAATGTTTCACTCTTCTCCCCATCTTTATCAGTCTTTATTCATCTTTGTACTTATAGCTTGATGAGTATGACCCGTTCCTTTCATTATTGCATCAATTGTTGCTGGCATCTGCAACAGTTCTAATAGCAAGGGTCTGCAGCACTACAGCTTTTATTGTTCTGAGGTATATTTTTTGTATACCTGATTTATTACAAGTTTGGCACAGGAAAGTATGTTGGATTTTATCAAATGCTCTTTCTAAACACACTGGGATGAGTTCTGCCCTCGACTGTTGTGAGTGTGTGTGCCACCTACATCTGGTTTTTACATGTTGAAGCATCCTTGGTTCTAAGGACGGGTGTCAATAAATGGAGCTGAATGATGGTCTTCATGCATCACTGAGTTTGTGTAGCTAGAGCTTCACCTGAGATTTCTGTCTATGTGTTCATCCGGAACAGAGGTCTTTTGTTTTCTTGTACTGTCTTTATCTACTTTTGGCAACAAGATAATGCTGGCATAGCAAGATAGGTCTTAATGTATTTTCTCCCTTTCAGTTTGTTGTCAGTATGTGAGAAAGCTTGGTTATTCTTAGTTTTTCATTAAATGTATATGTAACTCACCTAAACCATATGATAATGGAGAATACACGGTGGGAAAATTTTCATATTTGTCCCAATTTCTTTATCAATTTGAGATTTTCCATGTTTTATGACTTTTTGGCAAAGGATGTACATATAAACAACTGTAAATACTATTAATAGAAATAGAGAAAAAAAACAAATTAATGAAAAGATCCTGAATTCTTGGAATGGGGAAGTAATATTCCTAAATTGTTATACTGCCTAGTATCCTCTGCAGATTCAACATGATCTGTCAAAATTTCGATACTATTGTCCTTTCTTTCTTTCTTTCTTTTTTTCTTTCTTTCTTTCTTTCTTTCTTTTGTTCTTTTAGTTATTGTGTGTGTGTGTTAGAGACAGAGATAGAGACAGAGAGACAGAGACAAAGAGAGAGAGAAAGAATTAAGCAATTTGAACCTACTTAGAGATATCAAAATATATCATAAGCCCATTATCATCAAATAAGATGGTACCAACCAAGAATGATGGCACAAACCTACATACAGCATTCAGGAAGTTAAGGCAAAGAGTCACAAGTTTGAGGCCAATTTGGGCTACAACGTAAGAACTATAAAACAAACAGACAAGCAAGAAACCCATCATTCTCCAACACACACATGAAAATAGAAGCATGATACTGTCATAAAGACAGATGAATCAACCAATGAATGAATGCAAAGCTTAAAAATAAATACACATATAGCCAACTAGCTTTTTAAAGATGTTGACAAGAACATATAAAGGAAAAAGAATATTTATTTTCAGTAGTCTGTATGGGGAAAGCTTCATGTCCACATTCAGAATAATTAAATTAGACTCAAAATATACAAAAACCAAGATGTATTTCAGTGTTAAATAGAAGACTAGAGACACAAGTCTATAAGACTGCTAGAATAAAAAATTAGGAGAAATAACTTATTTCAAAAAGTTGACCGAAAATAATTTGGGTAAGAACTCAAAAATAATAAGTTAATAAATTGTTTTATATCAAAATATAAACCTTCCAAATTACAGAATATCAGAGGGAAGAGACTGTGTGGCATGACAGGAAGTACTTGAAAGTTAAAAATCTAAGTTGTTAATTTTCAAAATATGTAGGGAACACAAGAAATTTGACAATAGAAAAAATCATTGATTCAATTTAACAATACAAAAGACATGATTGACATTTCTCCATTACAAATAGTTAACAGGCTCATGAACAAAATGCTTATTAGTAATCTCAATAAGGAGGGGAATTCCAAACAAAACCAGACCATTTCAAACCATTCAAATCATTAGAGGTAAAAGTTTGTGAGGATGAGAAGGAACAGATTCCCTAGTAACTAGTGACTGGAATCTAGGTCAGTAAAGAAATTATGGAAACTTAAAGCTGAAGGAAAAGTGAAGAGATGACTCCATCCCTAAACCTGAAGCCGTCTCTAATAGATAATCACTTGCAAATTAAAACTTAGTTTTTTTCTGAAGGAGTCTTACTGGGGAAACAAACTTCTAGTAAGAATAGGCCTCATGCCCTGCATCAGAGGGCTAACAGAAAACAAACTCAGGGGCATCTTTGTCAGCTCCTTGTCTTTTAATGTCATGCCAAGGCTTTTCCTTATTTAGTTTTGAATCATATCATATATATTTAATCATGCATATAAATATGCATGTATATTTTCCTTCTCTCTTTTCTCTCTTTTTACCATACAGGTCCTTTCCCTATATGTGGATTCCAGTTTTTTTTTTTTTTATGGGATTTATAAGTGTGCCAGTGACTGAGTCTCTCCTGTACTATCTCTTGGGCTCTTTTTCTTCTGCTTGTTTGTTCTGTCCTATTCTGATGTGTTAGTTTTGTTTTATTTTTAGATTATATATTATATTATATTATTATTGTCCCTTAGAAACCTGTTTATTTTCTTTTATGTTTTTAACTTTTTATTGATTCTTTGTGGATTTCTTATCATGCATCATGATCCTACTCATTCCCGTCCCCTGCTTCTGCCCTCTGCCCTTACAATATCCACCCCACCAAAAAAAACAATATCTATAAGTAAAACCAATAAAAAACAACCCCTACACAAAAAAAGAACAAAACAAACAACAAAAATAAAAAACCTCTCAACATGGAAGCTGTAGTGTGGCCTAGTGAGTCACACAGTGTACCCTTTAGTCCACACATCTTGACTTGTAAGTGTTCATTGCAATGAGTCATTGGTCTGGTTTGAAGACTCTGGCTTCTGCTACACCCTTGGTACTGGGCCCTCCCTTGGACTCTTCTTGGATATTGTATTGCTGCCTTGTGTCATGGCAACCACCTCATCTGTGAACTGCTGGAGTATGTGAAGGGGCCTGTGTGTTTTCTATTGAGAGATAGAAAGGGTGTAGATCTGGTGGGGAGGGGGGATAAAGAGGAACTGACAGTGGTAGAGAAAGGTGATATATATATCAGGATACATTGTGTAAGAAAAATATCTTTTTAATAAAAAGGAAAAGTAATAAAATTAAAAGAAAATTGAATTCTAGTAAACAATATAGAGGTTTCTTCAAAAGTTAAAAACAACTTCCTCATGATCTGAAACTCATGCTAACGATTTTAAGGGGAACTGGAATTATGCATCTGATAGTCATGTACAGTAACAACATTATCCACATCTAAGACAAAGAGGCAATCCAATTGGTTAATAAAGAGCCAATGGCTTGCAAAATGTTACATGTATAAGGCAATAACATTTAACTTTAAAAAGAAAGAATTTCTGCTATGGGCAGTAACATGACTGGATTTATCTGATCTTATATCTGGTGAAACAAACTAGACTCAAAAGGACGAAAAGCACATCTCATCTATAGGCACACTAAAAATTCTAGCCTTGTGGAAATCAGAGTCATGTGGTGGTCATTAAAGAAATGGACTGAAAACAAAAGCAAAAACACAACAGAGATACTAATCAAAGTGCACAGAACTTCAGTTATTTTTGAAGAATAAGCTTGTCCGCCCATTTCACATCATGTGGTAATAGTTGAGAACATTGTCAACCTTAAAATTACTAAGCAAATATCTAATATCCCAGAAAAAAATATGTGAAGGATGAATGAAGTTGAAAGTTTTCTCCAGTCCCGCCCAGCACTGTGGTCCCACACCCGCTTATAAAATAATCACTCAGAGGCTTATATTATTTACAAACTGTATGCCCTACAGCAAGCCTCTTGCTAGCTAGGTCTTACATCTTAAATTAACCTATTTCTATTAATCTATGTTTTGCCTTGTGTTCTGTGGCTTTACCAGGCTGCTGGCATGTTGCTCCCTGGGTGGCAGGCTGGCATCTCTCCAGACTCTGACTTTCTCTTTCTTGTCTCTCTCCTTGGATTTCCTGCCTGCCTCTAAGCTGCCTGGTCATAGGCCAAAGCACCTTATTTGTTAACCAATGGGAACAACGTATATTCAGAGTGTACAGGAAGACATCCCCCAGCAAATGAATATGTCCCTAAGCTAATTTAATCACTCCATATTGCATACTTATATGGAGACATCACATTATACCCAGTGGGTATTTATAATCATGTTAGTTAAGCATAATATAAAGAAAAAAACAAGTCCAAAATAGCAATTTACCAATTCTTTTTCCTGCATAAGTTGAAATTCTTAAACTATGCTCTCCTTATTTTGCTAATCATTTTCATATATTTATACATAACTGTGGTTTTTCACAAATTTTTCATAGTGTTTTTTTTTCATATACTTTACTGGATTTAACTTGGTATATTTTGTTAAGAACTTAATCCATGTATTTTGGTGCATGGCGTATGATTAATCCCAGCACTTGGTGAGAGGCGGGCAGGAGGATTGTGAGTTTGAAGTTAGCCTGGGCTGTTGAGAAAGCTCTTGGTACAAAATATGCAAACAAACAATAAACTTAACAGCAATAGCCTACTTCCAGGAGCGTTTTTGTGAGTAAGATGCATCCAGTTTAATCTTCAGTTGTAGTGTCAGGCTGTTTTCCACATTTGCTCCCAGAGGACACCTAGCACTATGAAATGAGTTTGCATAGCCAGCTACCATCCTCTTAATCAGAAACAGTTTTGTAAACTGTTATTTTTGTCTTCATGTTTCTAAGAAACTTGCTGATGAAGTTATCCATGCCTTGGTTTTCCTGGAGTGAAAAGCTGTGTTCCCAGTCTTCACCCAGGTCACAGCAGTGTGTGGCTACTCATTTGCAAGTCTCCCATGGAAACATGCTGACCTGTGCTTTTTAGAAAATGTTTCGTTTTTATTGGTATTGGCAAATCTGTTGAAATAAACCATCCATGTCTTTTCCTTATTATCACCTAAGATTGTGTGCAAAGCAGAATAACAGCTTTTCTCTCTGTCCCAGGCTTGATAACTGGGTTTGTCTTTCATACATTTGGCAGGGGTTTGTGCAGGCAGTTATTTCAACAAATACTACTTTGCTCATATTTTTTTTTATTTTATCAATTTGTTCATTTATTTCTAACATTTTTATTTTCAATATGATCACATATTTTATCCTTTTAAAACTTCTAAGGTAGGAAATTAGATAATTTGTATTTTAAATTATTTTTATCCTTAATTGTTTTACTTCATGTTATCAATATTACTTTAAATACTCTTTAGCTTTGTACCAAACTTTAGAAGAATTCACAACTATTTCAAATGTCCTTTGTGCTTTTATCTTTGACTTATGTGGTGCAGTTATTCATTTTCAACTGTATATTGTCACCAAGATATCTTTTTTTTTATTAAGGATTTTTTTATTCATTTTACATACCAACCACAGATCCCCCACTTTTCCCTCCTCCCACTTCTCCAGTCTTCCTCTCCCGCAACCCACATCCTATTCCCTCCTCCAAAAAGGTAAGGCCTCCTGTGGAGAGTCAGCAGAGCCTGGTACATTCAGTAGAGGCAGGTTCAAGTCCCTCTGCCTGCATCAAGGCTGTGCAAAGTGTCCCACCATAATTAGTGTGCTCCAAAAAGCCAGCTCATGAAGCAGGGATGGATCCTGATCCTACTGCCAGGGGCCCCCTTAAGCAGATCAAGCTACACAACTGTCTCACTTTTGTAGAGGGCATAGTCCAGTTCCATGGAGGTTCCACAACTGTTGGTTTAAAGTTCATGAGTTTCCCCTAGTTTGGTTTGGTTGTCTCTGTAGGTTTTCCATTCATGATCTTGACTCCCCTTGCTCATAGAATCCCTTCTTCTCTCTTTTCACTGATCTCCTGGAGCTCACCTGGTGCTTGGCTGTGGATCTCTGCAGCTGTTTCCATCAGTTACTGGATTAAAGCTCTATGATAACAGTAGGGTATTCTGGTGCTAGGGAAGTTCCCAGGAATCCACAAGGATGATCCCAGCTTAGACTACTAGCAATAGTGGAGAGGGTGCCTGAGCTGGCTTACCCCAAAAGTCACCAAGGTAATTTAATTCCATTGCCATTTGCTTTACTTTTCAAAGAGCAAAACAATACACTCTGAAAATCTTTTTTTCTTAAAAAGTTTTCCATACAGTATATTTTGATCATGTTTTCCCCTTTTCCAGTACCTCCCAGCATGTCCCCACTTTCCTCTCATCTCACTTCATGGTCTTTCTTTCTCTCTTTCTCAAAATGAAAATGAAAACAAACAAAAATCAAAATACACAAGAAAAAAAAATCAGTAAGATAAAATACCCCAATCCAAATGACAGTAAACCAAAAAGACAAAAGGAATTCCTTTGTGTTGGCCAACTACTCCTGGGCACGGAATCTTTCCGTGGAGTGTATCTTATCTACCCAGTGACACTAAACTGGAGAAATCTGATTTGCCTTTGCCAGTGGGTGTCATCTGCAAATAGCTTCTTCGTTAGGGGTGAGACAGCACATCCCCTGTATCTGTGCTGGGATCCAGTCTGGCTTGAACCTCCACAGGCCTTGTGCTTCCTGTCACAGTTTCCTGTGCTCACACCTCCATCAGGTCTGTTGTGTCCTTCTGGATACCAACTTAAAAAGCTTTGGGGGTGGTTGTTAAGTCACATGAGCAACTCTGAAAAATCCATTCAGGATCTTCCCAGAGCCATGGATGAGAAAAGCTAACATGCCCACTTGTTTCACAAAGTCGTTCAGATTTTCTATATTCTCAGTTAAATTTTCAGATCTCTGGCAGTTATAGAAGGAAGGGTCCAAGCCTCCTACGGTTTTCTCTACTTAGTTTTGTTGGCATTCCGAGTGCACCTAAAGCTCTCTTATCAGACACCTTACCTTCACGCTTGCTCTGCTTCAAAGGTGAAGTTTATCATCCAATTTCCCTTTGGTTGGGTCTAGTTCTTCCTGAATGAATGCGTGACTGATGCTGCTGTATCCGCACATTCACCTCTGTGGGTTTGTCATCCTTTTCATCCTTTCACTTGTACCTTTCCCCTTTTTATTTTAATTTTAAGTTGACTGCTGTAAAGTCATGTAGTTCTTTTCATCTTGCTTCAGTATGCTGAAAACATATATTTTAAATGGGTTCAATATAACATTTTCCTTTTGCAATACTCTTGTGTTAAATCAATCTGAGCAAGCTAAAGCACATTTGTATTTAATTCTAGTATATGATCTCAAGCCCCGTGTACCTGTAGGTTTTGTCTGTTTCCTGTTTTTTTTTTTTTTTTTTTTTTTTTTTTTT
>CABHPP010127938.1:371-20198 GCA_902168425.1 Peromyscus attwateri
TTATTGTGAAGGGGGACGGGTGTTGTCAGAGCCAGTGTGTGGAGGCCAGAGGACAGTTTGCTGCATTGGGCTCTCCCGAGGGATCGAACTGAGGTGGTCAGGCTTGGTCAAAAGCGCCCCTACTTGGTGAGACGTCTTGATGTTACTGTGACTATTTAAAAAATTTTTTTTTTTTTTTTTTTTTTTTTTTTTTTTGCCCCACTGGGCGGTGGTGACGCAGGCCTTTGATTCTGGAATCCGGGAGGCAGAGGCAGGCGGATCTCTTGAGTGGCCAGACTGGCCTTCAGAGTGAGTTCTAGGACAGTCAGGGTTACACAGAAAAACCTTGTCTAAAAAATAAAAAAAAATTAGAGATTCTTTTTTAATGTGTGTGTCTGTGTTGAGTGTATGCTGTGTGTGTGTGTGTGTGTATGTGTGTGTATGTATGTATGTATGTGTACGTGCGTGCACGTGTTCGTGTGCCCATGTATGTCAGAAGAGGGCTGGAATTACAGGCAGTTCTGAGTTGCCTGATGTGGGTGCTAGGATTTGTTAATTCTCAGACTCAGGACAGATGCCTAACTGAGAAGCCTATTTTACATGTCAAAGCGGACTCTGGCTGCCAGTCTCTTCCAGCAACTCCCTGTTACAGGGTCATTCTGGCTGGCATACCCTGCCTTTTGCCCTAAACTCTCTAGCCCAGGAACTGGGCTGGGCCCCTTCCCCCGGCTTCCGATTCCTGTTTAACCTCAGCCATGGGCTACGCCCCTTTGCCTCTTGGTCTCTGGGTTCCCTCTTTATGCTCCCTCTCTCTTCTCCTCCTTTCTGGCTCTGCCCCCACCCCTGCCCCCATGGTCTGGTTCAGTCTTGACCTTCCAGATACCTCTTCCGCACATCTACAATAAACCCCCCTCAACCATACCTTGGAGCAGTTATTTCTTCATTTCATTCATGATCCAAACACAGGTCTTTTTTTTTTTTCATGTTCCCCCCAACACACAAATGCTTTATCAATACAACGTATATAAACTATAAGGAAAGAAGAAGTGCATCCAGGATGCAGAGAGCGCTGGGAAGAGATTGCAACAGGTAGACGCTCATGGTAGAAAGGGTGTCTTCAGAGGAAAGGCTGGTCCAGGTGTGGCAGCTGCTCAAGCCTCTGTCCTTGCTCAGGATGGTGAGAGGCACTCCATTCAAGGGGAGGTATGCAGTCTGATTTGTGGGAGAGCAGCGAGCCTTGGCTGGACATGTTATAGAAGTATGTCTGGAGAACACAGAATCGTGTGGACTTCTTTATGAGGGAGTGTGCCAGTCTTATGTCCTTCTTTACGTTTAAATACATGGGATGTTTTAGGACTCGGTGGCGTTCGAGGATGTGGCTGTGAACTTCAGCCATGAGGAGTGGGCTCTGCTGGACCCGTCTCAGAAGAAACTGTACAGAGATGTGATGCAGGAGACCTTCACTAACTTGGCTTCCATTGGTAAGAATAAAATTATCCTTAAACCTAGATTATTAGAAAACAAATATTCCTTGCTCATTATTGAGATTTCAGTATTCAGCATGTAAAAAGGAATAGTTAGGCAAACAGGTATGCAAGAGTATCATGGTTCACCACGGACCTAGAATCTGTGAATTTTTCTGTCATTTGTAATTTTTTTTCCTCTCTTGGTTTTTTTGTTTTGTTTTGTTTTATTTTTTCCCTCTTAGGGAAAAATTGGGAAGACCAGAGCATTGGGGATGAGTACGAAACCCAGGGAAGAAATATAAGGTGAGTTGTACTCATAAAAGAAACTGGAGTCCCATGATGGAGTCTTAGTATGTTGTGGGAAACAACACCAAGAACCCAAATTCCTGTTTATTTATTTTTAGAAGACTTTTTTTTTAAATTATTTTTGATGCTGGATGGATGACTGAGGGGTTAAAGGTATTTTTTGCTCTTGTGAAGGACCTGGGTTCAATTCTCAGCACCCAAATCAAGTGGTTCACAACCTCCAGTAAATCCAACTCCAAGAGAATGATGCCCTCTTCTGGCTTCCTTGGGTACTGCACCTGTATGTTACACGTACAGGCAAGCAGGTACACACACATAAATATTTTAAATTTTAAATATTTATTTTAAATTATTTGTGTCTGAGTTTATATACATTTGTGCATGGCCTGAGGAGGCCAGAAGAGGATGTTGGGTCACCCAGTTACAGGCAATTGTGGGTTGTCCACTGTGGGTGGATGCTGGGAACCAAACTCAGGAGCTCTGGAAGAACAGCAAGTGTCCTTAACCACTGTGACATCTCTCTAGCCCTCAAGCCCCGAAGATTATGGCATTGTTTTCTTTCTCTTTTTTTTTTTTTAAAGATTTATTTGTTTTAATTTATGTGTCTCTGTGTGGGTATGCACACATGAGTGCAGCTACCTACGGAAACCAGAGGGCATAAGATTTCCTGGAGAGCTGGAGGTGGTTATGAGCCACCTGATGTGGGTTTTGGGAACTAAACTCAGGTCCTCTGTAAGAGCAGCCAGTGCTCTTAATTACTGAGATATCTCTCCAGCTTCTCATCAAGAACTTTTAAAAATGACATAGCTGTGCAATATTCAAAGAATAACTCACCTTGCAACAGTATTAAGAAACTGCACATCAGCCGGGCGGTGGTGGCGCACGCCTTTAATCCCAGCACTTGGGAGGCAGAGCCCAGCGAATCTCTGTGAGTTCGAGGCCAGCCTGGTCTACAAAGTGAGTTCCAGGAAAGGCGCAAAGCTACACAGAGAAACCCTGTCTTGAAAAACCAAAAAAAAAAAAAAAAGAGTATCGATTTGGGCTGGAGAGATGGCTCAGAGGTTAAGAGCACTGCCTGCTCTTCCAGAGGTCCTGAGTTCAATTCCCAACAACCACATGGTAGCTCACAACCATCTGTAATGAGATCTGGTGCCCTCTTCTGGCCTGCAGTCATACATGCTGCATACATAATAAATAAATAAATAAATCTTTAAAAAAAAGAAGAAAAAAAAGAAACTACACATCAAAGCAGACGAAAAAGAAACTACACATTATGAATATCACTTACATTTTTAGATGTAATTGTTTTATGTATATGAATGTTTTGCTTCCATATATGTGTACCATGTGCATGTCTAGTACCTGCAGAGGTTAGAAGAGGGTGCTGGATTCTTAGATCTGGAGTTACAGACAGCTGGGAACAGAATCTCAGTCATCTGAAAGATGAAAGAGCAACAAGTACTCTTTTTTTTTTTTTAAATAGTATCAACTTTTATTCAAAAGACAAAAAGGAACACAGCCAGGAAAAAAAATCTGTAAGCTACCAATGATTCTATGTGTACAGAAATTAAATAAACACTGGTTTCACAAGTCACACAAAATTAACCCAAAGTGACCCCTTAAACTGTTAACTTTCTGACTCTCCAATTCTGGGTATTTCCTCCAGATAGGCCCCAAACTCCAGAGCTCACTCTGCAGTTGGAGGCGATCTCCTCCAGAGCTCACTCTGCAGATGGAGGTGATCTCCTCCAGAGCTCACTCTGCAGATGGAGGTGATCTCCTCCAGTGCCTGCGATAGCTCTACAGCCCCCCCTGTTGCTTGTGGTTTCAGGCAAACCCAGCCCCAACAATGCCCAACCACAAGACAGTGTTGAAGGATAATTTAATATCTGCTTCCTGCCACATGGATTATGTCACAAGATGTGTGGCATCTGCCTCAGTCACCTGCCATACACCATGCAAACCTGAGATACCTCCACAGCTCAGAAACTCATTTGTGCCCTGGAGCTGGACTTCACAGAATCACACCATGGTGGCTGACAGTAGCAAAAAGTTGAAAACATTCTAATCATGGATTGCTGAAGGACGATACCTATCACATCCTTTCTACTCATTTCTAAGCTATCTGTAACGTTTGTAAGACATACCTGAAAGTGGAGTATAACATTCAGAACTTCTAGAAACCGGACCTTCAGTTTTCCAATCTGTCTTCCCACTGCACAACAAAAGCAAAGCCTTTTTTTGTGCACATTGTGCAGTGATATTACAAGCTCATAGTCCTCCATGCCAGGATGGCAGAGCTACCCCTCCCAGGGAATCCACACTCAACAAACTCTAAGGCCAATGGACACTGCCCAGGTCACCATAGGGACCAACAGCACCTCAGTCTGGCTCATGGTCCATCCCAGACCAAGCAGCTTTGACAGCTCAGCCAACCTTCTCTTCCTGGTCTGGGGACAGTGGCCCCCACACTCACCATGACATAGATTTTGGTCTTCCTTACAGCTCCCTACAGCAAAACAAGTGCAGAATCCTGCAAAGAACCTGTAAGCTACTTCCCACTGGTACTCCTGATTGCTAAGCCTTGCCGGTATCCCTCATTAGCTTGGAATATCCAGCTGGGCTTCAGGACATTACCCTTCCAGTTGAGCAGAGGCCAAATAACTCATACAGCCCAAGCTTTCCCAGCTCTGCCCTTCCCCGCTAAGCTGAGATAGGGCCCTAATCTGGGAAATTTGTACTTTGATAAAATTTTCATTTCCCTAGAGCACTTCCTGTTCCTCTTCTAAGGCACAGGGTTCTATGTGTGCATATTCCATTTCACACTCAATGTCCAGTGCAGCCAGACTTTTGCTTCATAGTTGGGAGGTGCTGTAGCCAAACACAGGTCACATTCAAACAGTAACTGTTGTTAAACAAAAGAGGCCATGGATGAGAACACAATGAAGGGACTATGGAGGGCTGTTTCAACTTGTTAACAGAAGTTTTGGGATTAAAATTGCAACAAGTACTCTTGACTGCTGGGCTGTCTCTCCGACCGCAATACCACTGTTTCGATAGTAGCTATGGTTAAACTCTTTCAAAGGACTCGTTATATGCATGCCACCTGAAAACTGAAAACGTATGTCAATGTTTATGATATCCTTAATCTATGATTATGAAATTGGTAATAAAGAAACCACTGATAATATAATTCTCATTCTTCACAGAGCTCATGTAGAACAGAGACCCTGTGAATGGAAAGGTCCATGTAGGGAAACCTTCATTCAGGTTCCAGTTCTTAAACAGAACAAGAAAATTCTTCCTGGAGTAAAACCCTATGAATGCAGTGTGTGCAGAAAAGTTTACATGTGTCATTCATCTCTTAAAAGGCATATGAAATCTCATACTGAACACAAACAGTATGAGAGTCACAAATATGGAGAGAAGTCATATGAATGTAAAGAATGTGGGAAAATGTTCAACTTTCGAAGTTCCTTTCGAATACATGAAAGGACTCACACTGGAGAGAAACCGTATAAATGTCAACAATGTGGGAAAGCTTTCAGTTGGCCCAGTTCCTTCCAGATACATGGAAGAACGCACACTGGAGAGAAGCCCTACGAGTGTAAGGAGTGTGGCAAAGCCTTCATTTATCATACCACCTATCGAGGACACATGAGGATGCACACAGGTGAAAAACCCTATCAATGTAAAGAATGTGGGAAGACTTTCAGTCATCCCAGTTCCTTTCGAAACCATGAAAGAACTCACTCTGGAGAGAAACCCTACAAGTGTAAACAATGTGGAAAAGCTTTCAGATATTACCAAACTTTTCAAATACATGAAAGGACCCACACTGGAGAAAAACCTTATCAGTGTAAACAGTGTGGAAAAGCTCTCAGTTGCCCCACATCTTTTCGAAGTCATGAAAGGATTCACACTGGAGAAAAACCATATAAATGTAGAAAATGTGGCAAAGCCTTTAGTTTTCCCAGTTCCTTTCGCAAACATGAAAGAATTCACACTGGAGAGAAACCTTATGATTGTAAGGAATGTGGGAAAGCATTCATTTCTCTTCCAAGCTTTCGAAGACACATGATAATGCACACTGGAAATGGGCCTTATAAATGTAAAGAGTGTGGGAAAGCCTTCGATTGTCCCAGCTCATTTCAAATTCATGAGCGAACACACACTGGAGAGAAACCCTATGAATGTAAGCAGTGTGGGAAAGCCTTCAGTTGTTCTAGCTCTTTTCGGATGCATGAAAGGACTCACACTGGTGAGAAACCCCATGAATGTAAACAGTGTGGGAAAGCCTTCAGCTGTTCCAGTTCTGTTCGAATACATGAAAGGATTCACACTGGAGAGAAGCCCTATGAGTGTCAACAGTGTGGGAAGGCCTTTAGTTGTTCCAGTTCCTTTCGAATGCATGAGAGAATTCACACTGGAGAGAAACCCTATGAATGTAAGCAATGTGGTAAGGCCTTTAGTTTTTCCAGTTCTTTTCGGATGCATGAGAGAATTCATACTGGAGAGAAACCTTATGAATGTAAGCAATGTGGGAAAGCCTTCAGCTGTTCCAGTTCCATTCGAATACATGAAAGAACACACACTGGTGAAAAACCCTATGAGTGTAAACAGTGTGGGAAGGCCTTCAGCTGTTCCAGCTCTGTCCGAATTCATGAAAGGACTCACACTGGAGAGAAGCCCTATGAGTGTCAACAGTGTAACAAGGCCTTCAGTTGCTCCCGTTCTTTTCGGATCCATGAAAGAACTCACACTGGAGAGAAACCTTATGAATGTCAACAGTGTGGGAAAGCATTCAAGTGTTCTCGTTCCTTTAGAATACATGGAAGAACCCACAATGGACAATGATTCTTTAAATGCAAATCATGCGATAAAACCTCGAGTGTCCCATTACTCTTTGATGATATAAAAAGACTCTTGCTTAGCAAAACCTTGTGAGTAAAATAAAAATATGGAAAACCTTTCAGTTCTCTACATGTGAATCCTAGGAAACAACTCAGACTAATAAAAATCCCTGTGACTGTAGGTGATGGGTCAGTGGTCATGCAATTAGTGAGGTCACATAAATATATAGAAGAAAACCACTGTACATTAGCTAATTGCTGCAGGCCGCAGGAATATATCATAAGAACTCAGCTGGTTATGGCAAAGTCACCACCTGGAGGGATCAGGGAATTCCTCCAGAGGAAGCCAAATCCCAAGGAGTTTTTGGTGTTACTTGGCTTGTTATATATCAGCTGTATTCTGTTATGAGAATCATGTGTGCCTTCATAGTTTTCCCAATTGACTTTTCCCTAAGAAGGGCTAACAGTGTGGACTGATCACTCTCTGGACATTCCAGGTATTTGGAGAACAGCCTCAGGAAAGACTTTCTCTGGAATCAGATATCTCCCGTGGCCACTTTCAAGGATTAGCAGTAATAACAGTCCACATGCAAGTCTCCTGATTTAAGGTAAATTCCACAAGGAGACACCACCTAGGTTAGGTGGATGTTAAGTAATAGCTTTACACAATTTAGCTCGGACCCTCCTTTCTTACAGCCTTACTAACTTTATAGACTTCTAACTCCTTACCTAACCACTTCTAGGAATATTTAGATAGCCTTCTGCGCTGACAGCTATGCTCAGCCAGAACCCCAGTTCAAGCCTCCCTGTAATTATCACCATTGGCAGCATCCGGCCAGGTCCATCCCCAGATGGAGGAAAGTACCTTATCAGAGATACCTCCGTATTTTCTAAGAACAGACTTAAGCATCCAGGCTACCCATTTGAGAAGGCCTGGCGGATGTGCCAATTAAGCTTTACTTCCTGCTTTCCCAAACCTTACCTCTAGTTCCAGATATCCCTTTAACTATCACCAAAGGCATCTAGCTGTACACAGGTTGCCTAGCGACGGAGCACACTTTCCCCCACCCTGCAGAAAAACGGCAGATAGGTTGGACAGATAGGAGCCACAGGAAAAAAGAAGACAGTTTTATTTTCCCCCACTGACCTAGTAACTTATAGATTCTTAGCATTTTCTACCAATCACATTTAAGACTATAGTTGAGCACATAAGATTCCTCTTCTTAGATATTACCTGAATTTAGCCTTTAGTTAATTCATTTCCCCATTGGTCACTTCCCTTTGGGGTTGCAAATGATAACAGTTATTGCCTCTCAATGTGATTCTTATCACCCCTCCGTTTGACCCTGGAAGCCTGGCTTTATATACCAGGACCTCCAGGGCACGGAGAGACGGAGAAGAGAAAAGAGAATGGAAGAACTAGATGGGTAAGAACTTGAGAGGAACAAACTGAGATGGGGAAGAACTAGATTGAAGGGCTAGAAGAGAGGACTAGAGGAACGAGATGGGAGATGAGGAAGAGCCAGATGGGAAAGCCCTAGCTGGGTAAGAACAAGGTGAAAAGGACCTAGATGAGGCAGAATGAAGATGAGAGAATTGAGACAGAACTTAGGAGGGAACAGTAGATAAACAGATAGAAATCAGGCAAGAAAGGAGCTAGACATGAGAGCAGAGTAGAAGCTGTGTGGAGAGAGAACTATCACAGGATAATAAAGTGTATGAACTAAGGAGTTTCGTGTACATAGATTCATTTCTTTTCATCAAAGATTAATTATCAGCTGGTTGTAGATTCTTCCCGGACCCTGGGAGGGGAGTATCGAGGGGCTGGACCCCCATAGTCCCCGATAGCTAATGTGTAAAAGCCTTCAGTTGCTCGGTTATCTGGAAACCACAAGCTGTAGTACAGAGCAGCTTAATGAATGCAAGCATTGTGGGAAAACCATCAGTAGTCTATAGCCTCACAAACATATGAAGAGGTTCACTGTATAGAACCCTTACAAAAGTGGAAACTAATGGTTAATTTCCCATTTTATCGAGTGCTCACAGGATACTCGCTTGTGAAACAGTGAGCTCTTGAAGACAACCACTGGAAAAAGGAGTCCTATAAGTATAGATAACATTGGAAAATTCCATGCAAGTTAGTATATGTATATTTTAGAAAAGTCATAATATGAAAGAAATGTAATTATTTTTGTCAGTTGCTTATTCTTAAAAGTGTGATTCTAGACTATGATACACTTTCAATCTTTTTTTATTATTTATTTAAGGTTTTTTTTTTAATTTTTTTGTGGAGGACATAAATGTCCTATCTAACATAAGTGCCCTCTCGGTTACTTATGCATATGAACATTGAGGTTAGATAATTCTGTAAGCCCTCATTAAACAATAGTACACAAATTTAATAAGTAGTGATTTATTTTTATTTTGAGACAGGGTTTGTAGCCCTGGCTGTCCTGGAACTCACTCTGTAGACCAAGCTAGCCTCAAACTCAGAGATCTGGGATTAGAGGTGTGCACCACTATGTCTAGCTTTATAAATAGTGTTTTTATTAAACCTGTTACTCTAATTTTCCCTTTCCTTTTTGAAGTCTGTTGGAATCATCAGTGAAGGGGAGTGTATCGCTAATATGAAATTTATTTCATAATTTTTGTTTAAAATTTTTTCTGTAATGGGCTATTAAAAGGTATCAATTTAGTTATTGATGAGAATTTTCCTCTTGTGTCCTAGATCTTCCTTTTATCCATTTTCTTTTTAAAAATAATTTATTGGCTGGGCAGTGGTGGCGCACACCTTTAATCCCAGCACTCAGGAGGCAGAGCCAGGTGGATCTCTGTGAGTTCAAGGCCAGCCTGGTCTACAGAGTGAGTTCCAGAAAAGACTCCAAAGCTACACAGAGAAACCCTGTCTCGAAAAACAAACAAAAAAATTATTTTTTTATTATTTTAAGTTTGTGTGTGTGTATGGGGTGTGCACGTGAGTTGGGGTGCCCACGGAGTCCAGAACAAGGTTTTGGATCCCTAGCAGGAGAGTTACAGAACCGTTTAAGCCGCCTTACATGGGTGCTGGGAACCACACTCAGTCCTCTGCAACAGCAGTACCTCCTCTTAACCCCTGAGTGGCTCTCTACTCCATCCATGATACACTTTCAATCTTTTTTTATTATTTATTTAAGGTTTTTTATTTTTTATTTTTATTTTTATTTTTTTGTGGAGGACATAAATGTCCTATCTAACATAAGTGCCCTCAAATCTGTAATCCTTCTGCCTTAGAATCCCAAATCCTGGGATTATGAGCATGCACCATCATGCCTAGCTTATTTATTCTGATCCTAAGAAGCTTATTTGAGGCAGGAAAGAATCTTACTGTCTTCTGTGATAATTACTTGCCATAAATATGTGAGTATGCCGAGTTTATGTAATACTATCTCAGTTGGGGAACTTTGTGTTTTTTTTTTTTAATCTGTTTTTATTGCTTGTTTTGTGGAGCTGAGGATGGAACCTATGTCCCTGAACATGCTGGACAAGTGCTGTACCATCGAGTCACATTCTTACCTTGCCTATTTTTTTTTTTGAGACAGTCTCATTATGCAGCCCTGGCTGCCCTGTAACCCTGCAACTCACTATACAGACCAGGTTGAACTCTTAGAGATCTGCCTGCTTTTGCTTCCCAAGTATTGGGATTAAAGGTGTGCAGCACTATATTTTAATCATTTAAAAATTAGTATGGTACACACACATAGAGCAGTGTCTGCAGAGGCTAGAAGAGGGTGTTGGAGCCCCTGAAGCTGGAGTACAGATAGTTTGAGCCAGCTGACTATGGTGCTGGGAACTGAACTCCAGGCCTCTGTCAGAGGGCAAGCACTCCTAACTGGTGAGCCATCTCTCCAGCCTAAGCTTGATGTTCTAATCCTCCCCCCTCTGCCTTCCACCTCTTGAGTGCTGGCATTACAGGGACTGCATCTGTTTATGCGGTGCTGGGGATTGAACCCAGGGCTTCATGTATGCCAGGCAAGCACTCTACCAACTGAGCTTCAACCTCAGCCCACAGCTTGTTTTCTACAACTCGTGTTATGGTTCCTCATCAGACCATTGTTAGTCCACTTGCACCAGAGGCCTCAGGAGCAGTGAAAAGGAACATCTGTCAGGTTCTTTGTACTCACCTGTGCAACTTGAAAACTGTGTTGGAACTCTAGGAATATTTGTTTCGACCTCATTTTCCTGATGCTTTGCCTGCCAATTCAGAGTATGCTCATGGGACTGGAGATGGAGATCAGTGGTATTTGCCTAGCATACACAAGGCACGGGGTTCTAGTCCCATCATTATAAAAGTGAAAAGGTACCAACTCTTAAAACTGATGCTTAAAATTTCAGTCACTATTTTTCACCTTGAAGTAACATTTTCTTTTGGGGTACAGGTTCTCATATAGCACGGATTGGCCTCAAACTCCCTGTGTAGCAAGGGGAGTGACCTTGAACTTTTGTTT
This sequence comes from Peromyscus attwateri, assembly GCA_902168425.1. NCBI lineage: Eukaryota > Metazoa > Chordata > Mammalia > Rodentia > Cricetidae > Peromyscus > Peromyscus attwateri. The sequence goes on from CABHPP010127938.1 coordinate 11,460, forward strand.
TGAAAGTTTTGAGGCAGGATAGGAAGACAGGAAGGGGCAAGCATGGTGGCACACACCTTTAACCCCAACACTCAGGAGGCAGAGGCAGGCAGATCTCTGAGTTCCAGGCCAGCCTGGTCTACAGAGTGAGTTCCAGGACAGGCAGGGAACCAACATAGAGAAACTCTGTCCTGAAAAGCCACCTCCCTGCACCCCCCAAAAAGACAGAAGAATTAAGGAGACAGGAGAAAGAACACCTAACTCCCCTGGAGCTGGTTTAAATCTTTCACTGGCTCTAAGCCAAACATGTGACCTTTTGAGTTTAATCTTGCTAACACACACTTCATGTGTGAGCCTGTATATTTCTGAGAAAAACTCACAAATGGAATTATATACCATGTTTACAGTAAAACAAACAAACAAAAAACAACAAAAATACTTGTTGGCCTGATGAGATGGATTAGTGGATAAAGGTGCTTATCAGACAAGCCTGGTAACTTGATTTCAGTTCCTGGAACCCATGTAAAGGTAGGAGAGAACCAAGTCCAGAGTTGTCCAGTGACCTCTGCACACTTTCAGGAGCATCCTGGCTCCAAGTCACTGGTAACATCTCTTCTCTTCCATTTTACATGGGGTCAGAGTGCTTATTCCAGAAAGATTCCCACAGCATTTCTGGAGTCCTCCAGCACCCAGTTGGTTGAGAGAGGCTGCCACTTCTGGACCTCTCAGTCCACCTGAGGTCTTTTGAACTGAGATGTGTGTATTCCTGGTGGTATCCTGAGGTTCCTTTCCAGTGGCCAAGGGGACTGTGAGACTCAGGACCAGAGTCTCCAGGTGGAAGAAGACAAGACTAGTGTGGACCTTTAGACCAGGTAAGGACCCTGAGACGATAGGCAGGCAGAGCCAGACCAGGTAAGGACCCCAGGAAGATAGGCAGGAAGAGCCAAGCAGCCGGTTTGATCACCCCGGAGGAGACAGCTTTTGAAGTCTACATGGGATTCAAAGATGACATTGATATTGGTCTCCGGAGAAATAGGCGGATTAGGAATTCAAAATAGGAATGTATAACTTCTGAACAAATGATGAATGAGTGTGTAAATGATTATAATGGCCCCACAGCCCTGTGGCTATGGGATCTGATTGAGCCCCAACCTGTGAATGAGATCAGTTCATCCAAACTGGCACTCACCTTCAGTAATAGCTGACCAAGCATGCGGATACGTTGGGCCTAAGGTGAGATCTCGTAGTTCACCTCAAGACACCCGCTTGAGGAAGAAGCTGATGTTCTCCATCCCACCCCACACACCACATCAGTGAGGCACATATGAGCCCCCCAACTCCTGGTTAGGGAACATTTCTCCACATGGGGTCTGCACAGCCCCGATGTGAGACCCACACAGTCCCGCACGACTGTCATGCCTGAAGACACTGAGGAAGGACCCCATTAGCCTTCCTAGAGGATGAAATTTTGCCCAGGATGAAAATTTGCCTCCCTGTGGGCTTCAATTGTCAGTGTCACGTGACTAGCAGGCAGTCTAGTTTTCTGATCCCATCCCCCAGAGCCCGGACACAGTGCTCACCAACCTCTCGTCCAGCCAGCCAGCTCTGCCACATGAATTTAAACTCAGCTCCTCATGCTCGCACGGCACGTGCTTGTGAGGTGAGCCGTCCCCAGCCTGTCTGCCACTGTTCTCTCACCCCCTCAGAATGTTTTCAGGTATGTTTTATGCTTTGGGATTAAAAACTGCATGCCGCCTTTTGTCTAAGTGTTTCTAGAGCTTTCCCAAAAGTACTTCATTAACCATTCCCAGATAATCTCTACTAACTCAAGTGTTATCCTTCTTCTTTCCTTTAAGGATATACTAAATTTCTTTATTGTAATTATACATTTTCAGATTGTAATTTTTTCAAGCTAAGCAATATTAATGTGTTTATACAACACTGTATTTTATTATATTACTGTTTACTTGTGTTATTTTTCATAAAACAAATAAAAATTTTATGTATTTATATATTTGCCTGTGTGTGTGTATAGGTCAGAAAACAACTTGCCGGAGTTGGTTCTCTCCTCCTACCATGTAGGTCTGGAGGATCAAACTCAGGTTATAGGATTTGGTGGCAAGCACTTTACTTAATGAATGATCACGAAGCCCCCAACCAATTTCTTATCCATAATAAAACTTAACCGATCATGCCTGTCCTCAAGGAGAGCCATGTTATGAGTTGTAGGAACATTAACAGGTACAGACCATAAGTGAATCGGCTACATTAGGAAGAGGATAATGCAAAAGGGCTTGGGGGGGGGGGACAACTTAGGCTTTTGCAAGTAAATTCATTGTTATTCAGTTATATGAGACAAAATGTCCCTGTATTGGATGGTGTAATCTAAATTATATTGATGAGTTGCCATTTGCTGTTGGTGCTTGTTGACATCAGACTGTGGGGCACAGAAGGCCCCCTTGTCCTAGACTCCAGCTTGTTTATTTCAAGTGTCCTTCCAAACTCCCTGTCCTGGGGCAGGCTAGCCCCCTAACAGTGATAAGAAAGAGAGGCGAACAGCAAAACAGTTCAAGAGGAAAACACTGTGCCCTTGAAAACAGGCGTATCAGTGAGCAAGTGAAGACAGTGTGCCCTGGGGAAGAGCTGGCCAGTGAACCATTCCCAGGACTGCCCAGCACCTTCCTGAAACGTAAGACCCAGATACTGTCTATCCATAACATAAACATGCCCGTGTGGGGACAGCTGATTGCGAGCCTCACTGGAGAGGAACTCTCTGCTCTCCCAGGACTCTCAATTGGGAACTCCAGCTGGTTGCTGCAAGGGGGCTTCCCCAGTCCCCCCTTCCTTCCGCCTCCCATCCTTTTCCTTTTTAAATTTAAAAATTGCATTCATTTTGTATGCACGTGTGTGCACATGTGCATGTGTTCACCATGGTGTGCACATGCAAGTCAGAGGACAATGTGCAAGAGTTGATTTCTCCTTTACCTGCTGAGTTATCTCACCCTGTCCCACTGATTTCCTCCAGATGTTGTGGGCACCCAGTTTGATGATGATTTCCTATCTATCTATCTATCTATCTATCTATCTATCTATCTATCTATCTATCATCTATCTATCTATCATCTATCTATCTATCTATCTATCTATCTATCTATCTATCTATCTATCATCTGTCTATCTATCTGTCAGAACATGGTCTAAGAATGGAGTCATGAGAGGAGAATTCTAAGTGCTTATGGGAAAACCCCAAGAAAACAAGACAAGAGTCTTATGACCTCACTTTCTTCAAAACACAGAACTGTTCTTGGACTGTTTTCACACTCCTCTCAGGTGTAGCAGATAGGAGTGAGTTTCCTTCAGATTATTCATTTCAACTGGCTATTGTTATTTGTTTGTATGCCTCTATGGAAAACATATTTTGCCATGTGTGGCTTGTGCACCACATGCAGCTTGTCCTTATGGTTGTACACTTTACTCAGATGACTCTTCTTAACCCTCAGAGTATAAATTGTCTGATGCTCTGAATAAAGGTGGCTATTGCACGAGACTTTAGTCCAGCTCATTTATTGGCTCCAGTCTCCCAGGTCCCACCGCCTCTAGAACAGTGGTAGTGTTCTTTATTTTTTGCTTGTTACATGCTTAATAAATGCGCTCGTTCAAAACCAGAACCATCTCTCAGTCTTAGCACCGTTTTCTTTGAAACTCCTGAGCCGTGGGAACAAAGTGGAGGAAGAAGTGAGTGTGTACACTGAAGTGCAAGAAACAAGGGGTGAGGCAGCGTACAAGCACACTAGCTCGTGCGTCCACGTAGGCTGCGGCGGCAGGAGGAAGGGAGGCCAGAGGCTGGCCGGTGAGCTGTTGGACTGCCCACTGCTGCTGGTAGTTCTTCCCACTGGATCTGGACTTCACCATCTGATTGCCGAGACACTTCTGACAGACAGCCTTGCCTAGGCCTGTGCCCTCAGGGCCTGAGGCGTTCTGAACTAGCTCTGTTCTCAATTGTGGCTGAGCGTAACAGCCTTACAACAAGTCATTTATTGATATCTCAAAAGAACAACAGTAACAACCACCACCATCCAAACAAAGAAAAAAAAAACTGAAAGCGTGGATTGTTTAGGCTAAGGAAATCATTCTGTTCCAGGCATCCGCTTTAGTAGCCATTGACCTCTGACATGAACTCCTGAAAGCTCTGACCCCTTGCTCCCCACAGTTACAAAACTGTGTAACTGTTGTGAAATGATGAACCCTCTCTGGCTTCAGTAAACACACTTATTGCTGTGGATGGGGGAGGAGAGGGACTGACACTTCATGTGGCTGAGGGAGTCAGGCAATTCCTCATGTGTCTATAAATTCTGCAGAAGCGGAGTAATTGTGGTAGTCTCCTTTAAAAACAATTCCCCCATGTGCTTCAGGGGGAATATTTCTGATTTGGCTTAGAGATGGCTGCCCTGCTAGCAGAAATAATAATCTGAACTGAGTCTGTGGTCTTTTCCCAGAGGTCTTGAACTCTATAACAGGACCATTCTGCGTAGGGAACAGACACTTTGAGGTGAGCTGAATTGAATCACTGGTAATCATAATAAGAATTGAGATAACCTAAACCCTGGGAACTCCAGTCAGGTTAATGAGGGCAGAGCCATCTTGGTTATTTTTTAAGCTTAGACTGATTCTCTCGCCCACCCCTCTGTCTCCTCGTCCCTCTCTGCGGAGAGCATGGGCAGTGGGCTGTGAAGTGCTTGGCAACTAGGATGTCTACACAAGATCTGTCTTCTGAATATGCTTGGTTTATCTATACAAATATTCTTTATAATACCATACTAATATAGAAGTCAAACAGACATCTACCAAGTAGGGGACAGTTGATTAGGCAGAAGATGCTGCTGCTGGGTTCCCCTGGGGAATCTTTTCCAGCGAGGACCCTTTGGAAGCTTGCGGGCTGGACTTGTGAAATCTGCTGTGAAATCCTTCAGCGGCTGTGGCAGGCTGGGAGGATGGCACTGGTGGAGGTCCAGCAGGTCCTTGAGAGCCTAGGCTAGACTAGGCTGACAGGAGTGTGGGCCCAGCAGCAGCTCTGGCAAAGGTCACTGAGGCCAGGGCCACACAGAGTCTCAAGTTCTTCACTGATAGGTATCAACGAAGAGGCTAGAGAAGCTGTGTCTGGGGAGCACGGTGGTGCCATCCTAGAGCCCATTCCTGAAGTTCCAATCTCTGTACCATTTCACTGGGCAGCAGCTTCGCACTGTCAGGGCTCAGCACTCGGGGCTGTTCACTAGCACACCACCACCACCTTGGAGTAGGTTCAGCAGCTTATCATTAAGGCTATCCTGGGTGTGGCTTGACCCGAGCTTCAGGGGCATGTCTGGGGCCCTAGCTCTTTCCCAGGGCTTCCTGGTGGCAAGCTTAGGCATCACATTATTCCAAGTCACATATATGGTTTTTAAGTTACATAACATGGTTTCATTTATGTTCTTAACACTCTCCCTCTTCCCCATACACACATGCATGCGCGCGCGCGTGCGCGCACACACACACACACACACACACACACACACACACACACACTTCAAATCGTTTCTCTTTCTGTCAAGGGACAGATTTAACCATGTTGCCTAGGCTAGTCATGGAATCCTGGACTCAAGAGAACATATGATTATATATCCATAAAAACTTCATATTTGAAGAGTAATAGCATCTCTATTCATAATACACAAAGGAAGATATAAAGCTGATGTATTAACTGATGATGAATTAGTAAGTGTACAGTGCCATAGAGCAGAATGTTATCCATCATGGAAAATAATGACATGATAACCTGCTACACTACAGATATCCCCTGAGAAAACTGCTTGGTGAATAAAGCCAGTTACCAGGATTACAGATGATTAGGGCTGGAGACATGGCTCGGCAGTTTAAGGGCAGACACTGTTCTTGCAGAAGACCAGAGTTCTGTTCCCTGCACCCCCATTAGGTGGCTCACAACCATCTGTTAAGTCCAACTCAAGGATCTCCAAAGCACACTTTTGACCTCCATACTCATATGCACCTAAGTACCCCACTGTCTTAGTCAGTGTGTACTGCTGTGAAGAGACACCATGACCAAAGCAACTCCTATAATAGAAAGCATTTACTTGGGGCTTGCTTAGTTTCAGAGGTTTAGTCCATTGTCATTATGGTTGGGAGAATGGCAGATATGGTGCTGGAGTTGCTGAGAGTTCTACATCTGGATCCCTGCCACACCAGCGACGGTGTTGCCCGTGTGACAAATGCCGATCTGGTGGTCTCACGAGGAAGGGGGGCACGTGTCTCTCGAGGTTAGGCCCCCGGCGGTCCCCTGGCAGTCAGCCTGAGCAATGGTTCCTGGGTACATTGTTCCCTAAAGACCAGCCTTCCGTGGATGGTTGGCAGGACTCCTGCTTCTTTCCTCTTTCCTGACAATAACAGCCTCCCTGTGCCTGGACTCCGCAGACGCCCGCTTGACATACCTGATAACTCCTCAACTGTTACACCTGCACCGCCCCCAGTGATTCAAGCCCTTTTACAGATAGCACAGAAAACCCCTACTTCACTGGGGGGCACTCATGGATGGATTAGAACAGAAAGAGCTAATGATTCAGGTTCCCACAGATTCTAAGGAAGAAAATGTAAAAATAGAAAGATTGTTAGGTAACCCTCACTCAGCTCATGCAAACTCACAAGAAAGAGAACTTAGGAAAACTGGCAACTCCCACAAGAATGGTTGGAAAGTACATTCAATACCGTATTAATGGGAAATGGTGGACACCCCCTCGTTGGAATCCCAGAAGTAGAAATTACTTAGATCCACTCCCTTTTACAGGGGCTTATGACTTTAAAGGGAGTCAGTGGGTAAATCAGGGGGAAAAAGAATGTTGTGGAATCAGTTGCCTTTTATGGAAAGGCTGACTAGAAGCAGAAAGGTATGATGTACATATGATAGGTAGACAAGGTCAGCTATATTGAGGGGTATAGCACCTGTGCTAAAGAGGTGGGCTAAGACTCTTGGCGAGGACTTTGTAACTGTCTTTAATAAATTACTAGTAATGGATTACCAGTTATTGAGTACGTGGCCTGGCTTTGGGTTCAGGCCACAGCATGTCTCTGTCTGAAAAGATTAATCATTCTGAAAACCACATTGTGTGACCACAAAAGATTGTGTCTATTGTTTTCCTTTTACCCCTGGGCTTAGTTCCTTGTTAAGATTGTAATAAAATCTCAGCCTGATGTTCAGTAAAATTGCAGCAGCTTCACAGCATACTCTGGTGTCTGTGTCTGTCTGTCATCGCCGAATCCCAATTATCCTGAGTACCTTCACCCCGTTCTCCCTTGGTCTGGTGACCCTACTGAGACCCAGTCCGCAGCAGATCCCCAGGCAGCAGAAAGAGAGAGAGAGTCACTGGGCCTGGCTTGGGCTTCTGAAACCACAAAGCCCACCCCCAGTGACACACTTCCTAATGTGTGTCACACACCTAAAAGGCCACACCCAATCCAACAAGGCCACACCTCCTAATGCTTCTCAAGTAGTGCCACTTCCTGATGACCAAGCTTTCAAATATATCAGCCCATGGGGGCCGTTCCTATTTAAACCACCACAGTACCATAATTAAAAATTTAAAAGAAATCGTAAACAAGAGACCACATGGTGTGGTTCCCTTCATATCAAGACCCAAAAGAGGAAAGTCTGTACGAAGATAAAATAGATGAATACTGTCTAGAGTTTGGAGGGAGGAGCCAGGAAGATAGTGAAGCGACAGCTGTTGATTACAGTATTTTGTTTTGAGTGGTGACAGTTCTAAAATCGTGGTGACAGTGGCAAGTGTAAGTGAACTAACTGTACACACTGAAGGAGGGAATCAGTGAGCCTGTGTGTTATAGCCCAGCAAACAGCTTCCAAGAGACAAGCATAAGGAATTGTGACCCAGCTTCTTAGTATAGTAAGATTTCTGTCCACATACAGACATTTTGTATGGAGCCTCTTACCACTTTTAGGAGGAATCCATTGGACTCAGGATCTTACCCGGTAAGTTTCCAAGTTTCCTAGGGATCTAGAAATTACCGACTAGATACTTCCTTCCACAGCTGGGTCATAGCTCAGGGACAGAGCAAGTGCCTAGCCAGTGCAAGGCCCTGGGTTCTATGCCCAGCAACTCAAAAACAAAAAACAAGAGGAGAGCACCGGGTGAAAGCCGAACAGGAGTCACTGAGTGCTGTTCAGTCTTCCCCCAGAACGAAAACGCAGCTCGACCCTGTTGCGCATATGAGGTCACTTTTAAACGTCTGTGCTAATAAACAGGGAAGGTCCAAAAGAGGTTCGGGTCTGGCCCTGGCTGGGCACCTTGGCTCCACTGGATGGCGTGCCTGCCATCCGTGCGACAGTGGAGTCTGGAATTCTCTGCGGACACTGTCGCCGTTCATAAGGATTCCGAGTGTGTGCTGCGGGGGTGGGAATGGCGTGTCGAGTTCTGAAGAAAGAAAAATGACTCCAGAGCCAGCTGCAACGCCGCAGGACCTTCGGCCCGAGCCGGGTGGTCTGCGGTGGGCGGGGCCACCGCAGCCGTCCAATCGGCGCCTCTCAAGGCAAGTGAGTGACAAGCCGGGTGGGCGTGCGTGAGGGCGCGTGATTGTGCGCACTGCGCTTTCTCCTGCTGCTGCCTTCACCCTGCGCATACCGATCCGGGCGTCCTCCGCGGACTCCCGGACGCCCAGTAAGCCAGAAATGGTGAGTTCGCGGCCGGAACCCGGAGG
>CABHPP010127939.1:0-17816 GCA_902168425.1 Peromyscus attwateri
TCTTAAAATTGCTTCCTGCTGGATATGGGTGAAGGTATCTTTATTCTGAAAAGAAAAATTTTGGGTTAATTGTCAAATTCTAGGAAAGGTAGCTATATCCTTTGTTGTCCAGTCTGTGCATAATGCCAAAGTTCAGGGCTTATCTCAAGTCCTTATTCAAGTAATCTGTGAAATTGGATCATCTCAGCTAGCCATCTCTAAATTGCCTTGAGCAGTTTGTAGTCCAAAGCTGATCTGTAGATGATGTTTGTCAGCTTAGTGATATTATTATTGTCCATGTGGAATGTTGTCGTGGGGCCCCATCTTCTTCCTGGAGACTTCAGTTGATGTTAGGCCTGGCCGTGATTTCCTGAGGAAAACTGATAGAGACTCAAACACAAAGACATGCATAGGCAGCTAATTGAAGCCTTTTTTCTAGAATTAGTTAGTACTCTATATGACCATTAATATCTTAACAAAGTTTAATATATATATATATTAATCTTGTAAATTTTGATATAAAATTCATACTTTAAGAAAAGTTTAAAGAATCAGAATAAAATCAAAGAATTGAGATTAGTAGCAATAGAATAGTCCCTTAAATTTTTTTGTTTTTTGTTTTTTGTTTTTTCTCCTGTTCCATATCAGAAGATGGCTCTTTCTTCTGGCATGATACAGGGAATTTGCATTTTCCTTTTAACAACATGCATGGGTTTAGAGAAGGAGAGAGCCATTCTCCAACTCCAAAGCCAGCTTTAATTTTTAATTGAACTGGGACTACAAGAAGACCATTAGTGTTAAATTTCTTTAGAGAAGAGCAGAAACAAACATTTAGGAAGACTTATGAAATTTTATAGATGATATACCAATAGGCCATTTTACTCTTTTTCTTGGGACATTTTTTTTTAGATGATTTGTCCTTTTTCTTCAGTTGTCTCATTTGTCCAGTGTTCTTCAGATTCCTTAGCCTTCATTCTCCTAAAAGACAAAAACAAAAACCTTTCCCCAAGACTAACTTTGAGGAGGTTCCTTTTTGGCAAGTTATATCTGATTAAATGAAAAGGCATGTGTTAATGGTATAAGTTAGTTTAAATTGGATGGTCATGCTGGTTGATGAACTATCACCTCTTCTAATGAAGAGGTCTCTCTTGTTCAAATCGAACCTTTATCAATTTTGATGGTACCCACAGCTTATCTTCTCCTGTAGAAACAAAAGCAAAACCTCATCCCCAACATAACACATACCCTGGTTTCCATTCCGAGGTCAGCACATCCTTAAAGTATATAGGCTGATTCAATTCTGTAGTTTTTTCTATTATCCAATGTCTCTCTGCAACTGTTGTTCCTTTCTCATTAGCATTGAGAAAATTCAAAGTTAATGGAGCATTATGCAGTCTATTTCTGGGGGGGGGTTGTTACCCTTTTCTGTTTATTTAGCATATGTATGTGTGTATCTGTGTGTATCTGTATATATAGTGTATGTGGGTATGTATCTGTGTGTCTGTGTGTATGTAGTGTGTGTGTATGTGTCTGTGTGTCTGTATGTGTATATAGTGTGTGTATATGTGTATGTGTGTGTGTCTGTGTATGTAGTATGTAGTATGTATATGTGTCTGTGTGTCTCTCTGTATGTAGTGTGTGTGTGTATGTAGTGTGTGTATGGTGTGTATGTATGTGTGTGTGTGTGTGTGTGTGTGTTGGCCTACATTTTCCTCAACACCATTGTGGAGGTCAGAGGACAATTTGTTGAGTTCATTCTCTCCTTCCACCTTTATGTGAGCTCCAGCAAATGAGCTCAGGCTTGTGCGACAAACACTTTCCTCTTTGTGAGACTCACTAGCTCTAGGGTGTTCACACTGTAACTGCTCTATCCCTCCCATACTGTTTTTTCTTTACTTCATTTGGGAAGCTGAAAATATGCCCTCAACCCCACATTCATATCTAGCTTTACTTATCTGAGATGGCTCATGGAATGCCAAGCATAGAAGCGCCGCATTCTCCGTGATGCCGGCATCGGTTCAGATCTTAATGAATTTGGAAGGGTGCCTGGAGTTGAAAGCAGGCCTGTGTATCTGCACTCACTTCAAGACCTGCCCAGAACCTAACAATTTCCCATTGGCTCAACTGGGAAAAGAACTGTGTCTATTCAACTCTGGATTTTTAACTTAGGCACTTTATTCAAGCAAAATAAAAAGTAAGTTCAGATTCAGATCATTGCTTGTGATGATTTTGTTTTTTGTGTGTTTGTTTGGAAATTTGTCATTTACCTAGCCAAGGCCTCTTCCCTCTCTGTCTAGCAGGGAGTCTGTTGAACTCCTAGTCTTTCCTTCTGCCCTCTCAGAGGTCCCCCTAACTGCTCTGAGGTCTTGACTGCTTTGAACTGATAGAGAGGGAGCAGTCAGCGTGCCTCAGAGGAGGGTCTCTCTAAGGAGCCACAATAAAACTTAAGTGATGACAGTGATCCAAAGCATAAGACAGCCATTTGGTGATGGTATGCATCTCTGCAGCTTATCATACAAGTAGCATCTCCATGAGTCAGTGGTCCTCAAAAGAAATCCCAAGACAAGATCCCAAATTGATACCATCTTCAGAAGAAACCCAAGAAGAGCCTCTGAAATGACACAGTCCAGGGATCTTGCTTGAGATTGTTCTCTTCCAGTTAAAGAATTAAAAGGCCGGAAGAGTCTGGAGTACAAGAGGCAGCAGAGAAATCTCAGACACCACAGACAGCAGCCAACAGAATCAGCCATTAAAGAAAGGTGTTTGTTGGGGGTGAGGAAATAGTTGCTCACAGCAGGCATGAAGAGGAAAAGACCCTCCACAGCAGAGGGCACTCTGACAGCAGAGACGCCGTCTCCCTGGTTTTTGCATTGTTAGTTTCACTTCCTAGTGATTACGGTAATATCTACTTCTCGACCTTTTAATTTGGAGTTCACACTGGCTTCTGGAAGTTCAGTTCCTGTTCTTTTGATTTTGGTGTTCCTGTGCTTGGCAGTGTAATGGTGGTGGTGGGCAGGGAATTCGTTCCTGAGAAGCAAACTGTGCAAGAATGGAGGTGAGCTAGTTTGGGAACTGTGAAGTTCTTGTATTAATTCTTGTTGAGTTAACATATAAGTCTTGAATGTGTTGACTACTTCAAGAGTCTGTTCTGCACTCGAGGTCTCACAAGGATGAATTACTGTGGAAAACAATCAACATTTAAATTATTTTACTTTTATGTATATGAGTGTTTTGTCTGCATATGTGTGTATGTACCATGTGGATGCCTACTACCCAAAGAGGCCAGAAACGGCTGTTAGATCCCCTGAAACTGGAGTAACAGGTAGCTGTGAGCCATCATGTGGGTGCTGGGAACTAAATGAATCTGGGTCCTCTGCAAGAGCAGCCAATGCTCTTAGCCACAGAGCTGTCTCTCCAGCCCCAACAGTCAGCATTTAAAAGTACACATTCCTGGCCTGGGGCTTGGTTAGCAGAAGACTTGCCTAGTAAACACAGACCTTGTGCTCAATCCCCAGCACCAAACAGAATTGGATATGATGGCACAAGCCAGTAACCCCAGCACTAGAGATGGGGAGGCAGGAGGATCATAAGTTCAAGGCCATCCTCGGCTACATAATGAGTTTGAAGCCAGCTTGTGCTACATGAGGGTCTGTCTATAAATGAATAATTTCCCCAGTGTTTGTGCCTGAACTGCTTTTGGTTCACTGCTACCCTGTGTTAGATGCCATTCAGTGTGTGTTAACTTCAAGGTCACTGTGGCTCACAGTTTGGAGGTGTCAGGTCATGTCTGCAGACACACGTGGCATGAAACCTCTGGTGGCAGATGAGCAGCACACAACAAAGCCATGCATCTGGTGGCCAGGGTCTGAAAGAAAGGAAGAGGGGAGTTGGAACATGCTCCCAGTAACTAACTGGAAGGCTTCCCACTATTCACTGCTTCCTAAAGGTCCTCCCACCTCCCAGAAGCACCAAGCTAGTGAATAAACCTTTAGCACATGGACCCCTGGGGAACATTCTACAATCAAAGAGCAAACTGCAACCGGGCGGTGGTGGCGCACGCCTTTAATCCCAGCACTCGGGAGGCAGAGGCAGGCGGATCTCTGTGAGTTCGAGGCCAGCCTGGGCTACAGAGTGAGTTCCAGGAAAGGCGCAAAGCTACACAGAGAAACCCTGTCTTGAAAAACCAAGAAAAAGGGTTGGGGATTTAGCTCAGTGGTAGAGCGCTTGCCTAGCAAGCACAGGCCCTGGGTTCGGTCCTCAGCTCCAGAAAAAAAAAAGAAATCAAAGAGCAAACTGCTTTTTGTTTTGTTCCATAGACAAACCTTCTTCAATTTCATACAAGTTCATTGATGAAAATGTTGAGTAGGATAGAACTTAAATAAAAAGTCCTCGGGAGAGCTGGGGAGAGAGCACAGTGTCTTATTTGGGTTTCTATTGCTATGATGAAACACCATGATCAAAACAACTTAGGGAGTCTTAGGTTTCAAACCTGGGACAAACAGGTGAGGTGCCTATTTAACATATCACAGTGGACAATGGCCACCAGGTTCTCCCTGCACCCCTCAGTCCCTATCTGTTAACAGGACCCTCCTGGCTAGCATACCCCACCCCCTACTCTGAACTCTCCAGCCCAGAGGCTAGATTGCTCTTCTCCCAGCTGCCCTTCCCTATACAATCCAACCATTTTGGCTATATGTCTACTTGATTTGGGCCTCCTGGCTGCTGTGTCTGGTGTTGTGCATGCACCACTTCCAAACTCCCACCCACCCCACCCCACCCCACCCCTCCTCACCCCTGGCCTCCTTACTTGGCTCAGAGTCCTTATCTGCCCTGGACACTCCCAGATGTCCCTGCCTCTGGCTATGCTCTCCCACATTATCTATAATAAATTTTTTCCTCCACCATACCTAGGAGTAGCCATGTCCTTTCCTTTTTATTTCTTTTTTTCATTCAAGGGGAGGAAAAGGTTTATTTGGCTTACACTTCCACATCTCTGCTTATCATCTGAGGACGCAGGACAGGAACCCAAACAATACAGGAACCTGGAGGCAGTAGCAGAGGCAGAGGCAGAGGCCATGGAGGGGTGCTGCTTACTGGCTTGCCCTCCATGGCTTGCTCAGCCTGTTTTTTTTTTTTAATAGAATCAGGACTACTAGTGCAGGATGACCCTACCCACAATGGGCTGGTCCCTTCCCCATGAATCACTAATTAAGAAATTGCCCCACAGGCTTGCATATAGGCCGATCTTATGGATGCATTTTCTTTATTGAGGATCCCTTCTCTCAGATGACTCTAGCTTGTGTCAAGTTGACATAAAACTAGCCAGTAAACTCAGTTCATAGGGTGTTTGCCTCACAAGCAGGAGAACCTGAATTTGAATCCCCAGCACCCACACAGAAAGCTGTACATGGTGGTATGTGCCTGTAACCCCAACACTGGGAAGGCAGAGACAGGAAGTCCTGGGTTGACCAGAAGCCAGCCTAGCCAAATAAGTGAGCCAGGAGGAGGGCTAAGATGTCTCATTGGGCTACTGTGGAATAATCTTTTTGTACACTGTGAAGATGTGTTGCTGTCATTGTTAATAAAGAGCTGACTGGCCAATAGCTAGGCAAGAAGAGGGTAGGCAGGAGAGCCAAACTGAGAGAATGACTGGGAAGAAGAGGGGCGGAGTCACCAAATGCAGAGGAAGCAGGAGATGAGCATGCATCCTGAAAAAAGGTACCATCACATGGTAGAGTGTAGATAAGAAATATGGGTTAATTTAAGTTGTAAGAGCTAGCTAATAACAAGCCTAAGCTATCAGCTGAGTATTCATAATTAATAATAAGTCTCCATGTTGTTTATTGGGGAGCTGGCGATCACAAAGAAAAACCCCACCTGCTGTAGGATGTCTTTCTGTATGCTGTTAATATATGTGTGCTCCCATTGGCTAATAAATAAAGCAGCTTTGGCCTATGACAATACAGCTTAGAGGCAGGCAGGAAATCCAAGTAGAGATAAAGAGAGAAGGGTGGAATCGGAAGACAGCAGCCCATCGTCCAAACAGCAACATGTAATGGGACACAGGTAAAGCCATGGAACACGTGGTGATACATAGATTAATAGAAATGGGTTGAGTTAAATTATAAGAGCTAGCTAGCAAGAAGCTTGAGCTATAGGCCATACAGTTTGTAATTAATATTAAACCTCTAAGTAATTATTTTATGGGCTGTGGGACCAAGGGTGGGAGAGATTCATCCAGACCTCCGGGCCGGGTGGGACTGGAGAAACTTCCAGCTACACCTACCTACAAATGGTGCCACAAATCTGGCCAAGTATATCCACATAAAACCTGAGAAAGCTTAAGAAAAGGTCCCAAATATACAAAAATGGAGCCTAACATGGCTTCCTAGTCTCACAGTCTCATGCCAGCCACAATACAGAGATGCATCTCCCAGCTGCTGTGTGCAGGATGGAGCCAGCCACCAGCCACCATGCACAAGCACTGTGCACTAAGCTGACCATGCTAGCAGCTGACATAGCAATTTAAGAGTCGTCTCATGCAATCAAAGAACACTACAGATGCTCAGTAAAGACAGACCCAGACAAAAGAAACCTCTAAACAGGTTACAGTGTGTTTAAAGATGTAAATAGGCTTGAGAAGGAAAGGAGAAAGGATATAGACAGTCATAGAAAAAAAATAGTTTAAAAAAGTCCTTTAACAAGAAAGAAATAAAGTAATATAAAAGAGAGAAGTCATGTAAAGATGGAAATACGCAGGAGTCTGGATCCGGTATGTTATTATGTTGTCTTTGAAGTTTTTGAATGCTGATGAACAAACAATAGCTGCTGAGAGACATTGGATTGTAAAGTTGCTGGATTAAACCAATGTATATTTTTAAAATGTCTTGACTTCACAATGGAAGTCAAAAGGTATGTTGCTTTGGGGAAGAGGTTGTGCTTTTGTTCCCACAGAAAATGGAAGGCTGTGGATTGATTTAAGGTTGATAAAGATTAAGTTTGATGGAGGAAGACCCCTCTGAAAATCCTGGCTACAGACATAAACAAATAAACCTAAAAAAACTACAAGATATATGATGTATATTTTACCTGCTCAAACAGCTCATTTTTGGCTAGCTTTAGTACAGCACACAGTCTATACCTATATTAATGCAGATATGTATATTTCCTTTAAAAGTTTATGTATTTTCAGAACAAGGGTCCAAACACCAATGAAAACAAATGGCCCAGGTGATCCAGCATCTTAAAATGCCTCTGTTACAATTTCCTCAGAGTTCTCCATCCAGAACAGCTTCAAGGCTGCTGGCTGAGATGGTCCAGCCTCACATACTACTCCAGCCAGGACTTAACCATTATCCTGAATTTTTTCAGGGTCCCCCAAAGATGCCAGCACTCCAAGACAACAGGAAGCACTCTAGAAAAAACAATGCCCATATTCCCAAAAGATGGGTTATGGATATTTGTCATCATTTGGGATGGGGGTTGGTTACAAACTATAATTGGTCATAGTCAAGGAAAAGGCTAAACAAAGGAGTTAAATTCAAAGATCTTTCTAAAGGAAAAAGGGGGATCTAATATAGAAATGATGAAATAAAAGGCTTTATTATGGAATCTACTTTAATCCAAAAAACAACTATTAATCTCAAAATATTTTTCATTGGTATGGATTTTGGTTTATTGATACAAACTTAAAGTTAATTTTGTTATATGTTTCTACTCTTGTTTGGGGTATTGTGTTTATGCAGCTCATTTTTTTTTAAGTAAGAAATTTTCTACTCACCCTACATACCACCCACAGATCCCACCTCCTCCCTCCTCCCACCCCCCAGCCTTTGGTCCCAAGCCACCCCCCATCTCCACATCCTCAAAATCAAGGTCTCCCATGGGGAGTCAGCAGAGCCCAGCACATGGAGCCAAGGCAGGTCCAAGCCCCTCCCCGCTGCACCAAGGTTGCACAAGCTGCCACACTGCAGGCACCAGGCTCCCAAAAGCCTGCCCATGCACCAGGGATGGATCCTGATCCCCCCCCACCCAGGTGTCCCCCAAACAGTTCAGGCTAAATAACTGTCTCCCATATCCAGAGGGCCTAATCCGGTCCCATGGGGGCTCCACAGCCGCTAGTCTACAGTTCATGGGTCTCCACCAGTGTGGCTGGTCATCTCTGCACGCCTTCCCATCATGATCTCGATGTCCCCTGCCCACAGAATCCCTTCTCTCTCCCATCAACTGGATTCCTGGAGCTCAGCCTGGTACCCGGCTGAGGTTCCCTGCATCCACCTCCATCAGTCACTGGATAAAGGCTCTAGGGTGATAGTTAGGGTATTGACTAGACCGGTCACCAGAGTACACCAGTCCAGGCACCCCTTAGATCACTACCAGCAGTCCAAGGTGGGGTCATCCCTGTGGATTCCTGAGAGCCTCCCCAGCACCCTGCCTCTTCCCACTCCCATGATGTCTCCATCTATCATGGTATCTCCTTCCCTGCTCTCCCGCTCTGTCCCTGCTCCAGCTCGACCCTCCCATTTCCTTATTTTCTTACCCCCCATTTCTTGCCCTCCCTCACCCCTCCCCACCCCTATGCAGCTCATTTTAAAATGTAATTTATAATTAAAAATACAGATTAATAGCCATCTATGATAAACTTATAGTCATATTAGGTACGTTTTCAAGGTTAAACAGATATATTTAGAAAGATAGATGCTGTGGGATGGTCTGTATGTCAAATTGCTCTGATTGGTCAATAAATAAAACACTGATTGGCCAGGCAGGAAGTAGGCAGGACAAGGAGAGAGGAGAATTCTGGGAAGTGGAAGGCTGAGTGAAGGAGACACTGCCAGCCGCTGCCATGACAAGCAGCATGTGAAGATGCCGGTAAGCCACAAGCCACGTGGCAAGGTATAGATTTATAGAAATGGATTAATTTAAGATGTAAGAACTAGATAGCTAGAAGCCTGAGCCATTAGGCCAAACAGTTTAAGCAATATAAGCGTCTGTGTGTTTATTTTATAAGTGGGCTGTCGGACAGCTGGGGTTTGGCGGGACCTGGAGAGAAAACTCTCCAGCAACAGATAGGTGGTCTTCAAACACTTCAAAGACCTACATAATATGGCATTTAAGATGTTTAATAACCTGAGGCTTTTCATGACAGTGAGACATGTCTGCTCCTGACAGCACCCAATTACTTCAGAGAAGATAATGAGCATCAAAGAACCTCCCTGTGGGGTTTACTTTCTTTGTGGCAAAAGCTAGTCATTTGGGCAAAAAACTGCCCTTGCTTCAACTGCTGACAGTACGCTATCCAAACTGGACCAGTAGGATACAAAAAAAAAGCAACTGCCAAACTTTATCAAGACAAGGTAGGACAGTCCTTCAAAGTTCCCTGCTTCTCAGAAATGTCTGCCAGATATACTAGGCCTATAGGCCAAAGATAGATGCCCAAAAATTACAGAGCAACTTTGGGTGACTGTCCAGGGAGCCAGATGTCTGTTGTTAGGTAGTATTACATCCTTCTGAGGTCTTTGATGGAGTTAAAGACTAAATAGTTAAGCTTATAGTTTCCCCTAGTTATAATAAGAAGTAAATTAGGTATAAAACTTTAGACTCACAAAGATAGATATTTTCATTAAATTTGTCAAATACAAATGGACTGTGTATTGTAACTGTAATTCTTACTTGATAACTGTTTTTGTTGTATATAATTTTACTATGTTAAAGTTAAAACCTTTTTTTAACTAGACAAAAAGGGGGAAATACTGTGGAATAATCCTTTTGTACACTGTGAAGATGTGTTGCTGTCATTGTTAATAAAGAGCTGACTGGCCAATAGCTAGGCAAGAAGAAGTTAGGCAGGAGATCCAAACTGAGAGAATGCTGGGAAGGAGAGGGGCGGGGTCACCAGCCAGATGAAGAGGAGGTGAAGAGGTGTATGCATGCCAAGTGGCTGCGATGACCGCCTCTAACCCAGAACTGAGGGCGGAAATGGGGTTTCCAGATGCCTAGACTCGCCTGGGTCAGATGAGAGACCCTGCCTTAATATACACACACAGTAAAGCACAGTTGAGGAAGAAACACAACTCAACCTGTGGCCTCCACACTAATACACACACACACACACACACACACACACACACACACACACACACACACTGATAGTGCTTTCAGTTTGGAGCAGTTGGGAAGAAAACTGCCCACCAAGGTCATTCAGTATCAATCATTGGATAGTGTCTTCTGAAGAAAACAGTGCTAGCTTTTCATTGCATCCACATGAGCAACTTTTCTCTTCATATAGTTCACGGAGTGGGGCCTTACCCAAGAAACTTTGCTAACTCAATGAAGATTTTTCTCCCATTTTTTTTTTTACAGAAGTTTCATGATTTTAGATTTTGCATTTAAGTCTAGTACATTTTGGTTTTGTGTATGACACAGTATGATTCAAAATTATTTATTATTTATTCACATTTAATCATTCCATTTGTTCAAAAAAACAATCTTTTTGCAATTGAACTGCCTACCACTTACATTTAAATATATGGTCCAGGGGTTGGGGATTTAGCTCAGTGGTGGAGCACTTGCCTAGCACGGGCAAGGCCCTGGGTTCTGTCCTCAGCTCTGAAAAAAAAAAATCTATGCTCCAGTAAGACACGTTGAGCAGAGATGTGACAAGGTCCTTTAAACAAAGTCATGTACCTGTAATAAGGAGAATTGATTATAATAAAACAAAAGTAGGAGAGAAATGCCAACACTCAGGAGGCTGAGGCAGGGGAATTGCTGAGAATTCAAGGTAAGCCTGGACCATAATAGTGTTGGTGGTGGTGAGAATATTGCTCAGCTGATGAAGGCACTTGCCACCAAGCCTGACCTGAGTTGGATCCCTAGGACCCATTCAGTACAAGGGAAACCAATTCCCACAGTTGTCCTCTGACCTCCACATGTAAGTGTGCGCACATACATACACACACACACACACACACACACACACACACACACACACACACTGTATAATGAATTATTTCCCAAAAGAAAACAAAAAGAAGAGAGATAATGTAGATTTGTAGTCCAGGTGAGAAATGATAGAAGGCTGGACAGGTGGTAAGCAAAGTAATGATGCAATTTTGTTTTAATTGGCATTTCCCTGGTGACTGAAGGTGTTAGCTTTCTTTTGTGCTGTTTTCTTCCATTTATCCTCTAGGGTGAGTATCCGTTCAAACCACTAAGCCACTCTTCCTCAACTTTCTTTTAGACACTAGCATCTAGTATTCACTGGACAGTGTTAAATAAGGGAGCAACAAGATCTGGTGCGGCTTTGTGGTTTAAGGTCTGATGACAGTGACCATTGATGAGGCTCTCCCAACCATTTTACATCCTCAGTGATCAATCTATTCTAATCATGTGTCCTATTTCAGATAGCTTACTTCTCTGATCCTGTGGGGGATTTTAAACAGTGGCAAGATCTTTTAACAGGTATATACACCTGCTCTGAGCAGAGGGATGATGATGAAATCAACGCAGAATGAGAGCTCAGTTAGGAGCTCGTCCTCCAAGTGGGAAACACCTGACAGGGAAGGGCATAGACTAGGAATATTCTAGAAACAGTTTATAGAAATTGCACAAAGAAAAATAGGAATCTAGGGTATTTTGTTTTGTTTTATGTACTTACTTAATTTCTTTAAGCTACATTTTTGTTTTGTGTGCCTGAGTGTGGACATGTATGGGCACTCATGCCACAGAACATGTATGGTTAGCAGGGCATCAGGAACCCTTACATGCTAAGCTATCTCACCAGCCATATACATACATACATGGAGACAGCTTATTGCTGTGTAGCTCTGGTTGGCCTAGCATTCCCTATGTAGATCAGGCTGGCCTTAAACTTGTGGTAGTCCTCTTGCCTCTGTCTCCCAAATGCCATAATTACAGGTTTGGGACACCACACCCAGCTTTTTGTTGTTGTATTATTGTATTTGAGCCCAATCTCCTCCTGTAGCCCAGACTGAATGCACATCAGTCTCCTGCCTCTGTCTCCTGAGTACTAGGGTGATAAGTGTGAGGCACTATGCTAGCTTTTTGGGTGTTTTGGTTTGGTTTTGAGACGTGGTCCTGCTGCACAGCCCAGGCTCCCCTATCTCCTGTATTTTGGACTCAAACTGCAGAGCACATGGAGAACTGGAAAAGCAGCAGAGAAACAGGAGGGAGACGGTTAATGTTGACCACATGAAAGCAAGTGCTGGCTACACACCAATGTCCCATGCTTAGAAGACATTGTAGATGAGAGGTGGAAGTCCCAGATTTTAAAAATTAGCCTATGGATGGTTTCTTAGTTATTTTTCTATTGCTGTGAAGAGACACCATGATCAAGGCAACCTAAGAAAACTGGTTTTGGGGACTCAGTTTCAGAGGGTGAGTCCATGGTCATCACGGCGGGAGCACAGCAGCAGGCCAACAGGCGTGGCCCTGGAGCAGCTTACATCCTGACCCACAGGCACAAGGAAGAGAGAGCGGACTGGCAAACCTCACTCTCTAGCCCCAGGTTCTACTTTACTGGTTCTTGATGGCAGAGGGGCATGTGCAGGGCATGTGTTCAAAGGAGGGTATCAGGGAATGAGTCTCTACAGAAGTGATATATTCAGGTCAGAGACAGAAACAGACATCAATCAGCACAGCGAAAACAGGGCATGTGGCGGCTCAAGCCAGAGAGCAAATACTAATCCTGCATTCATCCCACAAGTCCATGTGCTGCTCCTCTATGCCAGACATCTTAAGTGCTCAGGCTCCATCACTGAGCCAAAACAGAAGGAAAGTCTCTACCCCAGAGCTCTCGGGCCGGGAAATGAAAGGAGTCAGTGTTATCAGAGTTTAGAGAACAAGCAAAACAGTGTGACTCTAGATGGGGTGAAGAGGCAGGCAGAAGCCAGAGGACTACTGTCCTGGCATAATTTCAGGATTCTAATATATGGGCCAGCTGGCTGTGAAATTTCATTCTTATTATCCCATCACTCAGGATACTGAGGCAGGGGAATTGCCATGAGTTCAAAGCCAGTCTGGGCTACATAGCAAGATCCTATCTCAAAAAACTAAACCAACAAATAAACAGAAACACAACAGCGCATGATCAGATGGTTTGGGCTACTGTTGATGTTTATTTGTTTTGAGAGCAGGAGAATGTTCTGGGGACTTAAACCACAGTCTCATGCCTGCTAAACATATACTGTACTCAAACAGTGAGCCACACCCAAGCCCCCAAATTATTTGTTTAAGTGATTACTCCCAATATCGTGTACATGCCATTTCCTTTCTGTCTTTTCAGCTTTTAGAAGACAACTCTGCAGCTAATCACAGCCCAGAACATGAAGTTTCTGTACAAATAATATGCATTCAATAAACAATAATGACTAGCATTTGAGTGCCTACTGTGTGCTGAGACTGGTCTAAGTATGCCCCATGTATCAACTCATGAATCCTCAAAACGTACCATCTTGCTTAGCTGGCTGAATTAGAGGCAATGGATTTATTTAGGTCATGGGAGCCCAGATACACCCAAGAATCTTAAGAAATCTATGTGGACAGAAGGGGACAGGGAAGCGACAGACAAGGAAACCAGCAACAAAACTCCAAGTACAGCTTCATATGCCTTAGCATCTTCACCACAAGGATTTAAAGTGACATTGACCATGAGCTACAGGCTAGGAAATATATAGACCTGAAAACTCTATTGATTCTATAGCCAAAAAGATGAGCAAACACTCGTGACTATCTCTAGGACCCTACATGGGCTTGTTTAGCAAAACCATTTCAAATATTTCAAAGCATAACAATCTCTCAAACACATCAGCAAAGGCCCTTCCCTTTCTGGAAATACATATATAACCATTTAAAAATCTCAAGAATTTGTTATCTGGGATCTGCAAAGAGACTTGTCTGGTTGGCTTCTCCCAACCTGCCCTGCAGTGACGTGATGTTGAACACACAAATGGAAAAGACACCTGTGGCCTGAAGCAGCTGCACCTCCGTGACTGGGAAGCTAGATAAATATCACCATACAAGAGGCCCTGGGGAACAGCTGCCACCTGAGCACTAGAGAGATGGCCACAGTTCCAAGTGAGAAAACAACACCTGGTGTTTCAGAGGGTGAGAAAAGGCGGTAGGTGATAGGGCTCTAACCAAATTCAGTCAGTGCTAAGGTGATAGGGCTCTAACCAAATTCAGCTCAACACACAAACAGCACTGTGATCCAGCTCTGGGGGTATGGCTTAGCTGGTGCAGTGCTTGTCCGGCCAGCATGCACCAGGCTGGGCGGTATGAGTTTGCAAGCCCAGCACTCAGGAGATGGAGGCAGGAGGATCATGAATTTAAGGTCATCCTCACTTACACAATGAATTCAAGGCAAGCCTGGGCAATATGAGACCTTGTCAGAGCAAACAAAAACAAACAAACAAAAAAACACTAAACCAGACATTGTAAACCAGCTAATTGGTATTGATCTGGCTCTGATGACTGTCTTCTACGTGTTTAAATGCTCAGTCCTCAGGGTTGGCACTGTTGGGAAGTTGAGACCCTTTAAGAAGCAGGGTTCAACAGGAAGTACGTAGGCCCTGGGAGGCCTGCCCTCAAAGTGCATTGTGGAACCCAGGTCTCCGTTTTCTGCTTCCTGGATGAGATGGTAAATAGCTCATTCCACCACAGGCCTCATCAACATTCCAAGCCTTGGAGCCACTTGCTCTGAAATCACAACCAACAAGAGCCCAAGTCATCCTTTTCTCTGTCAGTTGGCTGAGGTTTCTTTTTCTTTTTTCCCTTTTATTGAAAATGATTTTTTTCCTCCTTACGGTTCCCCTCCTTCTGCTCCTCCCAGTTCTTCCCACCTCCCCCCACTTTCTGCATCTCAGTAAAAAACAAACAGGTGTCTATGGGGTGGTAATAATATAAGATAGATAAGATAATAAGATAAAACAAAAACTAATACATTGAAATTGGACAAAACAAACAGAAGAGCCCAAGAGTAGGCACAGAAACAAACTCAGGAATCCCATAAAAACACTCAACTGAAAGCCATAATATATATGCAAAGGACCTATAGGGTAAAAAGAAATGATATATTTTAAATTTGTAAATATAAAATATATTTTTAATATTTAAATTTTTTAAAAATTTATTATATATATGATTAAATTTTTTAATTTTAAAAAAGGAAGAGCCCTGACAGGACATTATGAGACAAGGAACCTCCAAAGACGTCATTGAGTTCATTTTCCATTGACCATCTACTGCTGGGCATGCAGCCTTCTCTTAGAGTAGTCTGTTTCTCCAGTAAGGCTCCCTTGGAGGAAACTAAATTTTCATTTGCAAGTGGTTATCAATTGCGTCTGGGTTAGGGATGGGGGTGTATGTCCACTTCTCCTTTCAGCTCTAGGACCCCACCGGTGTAGGCCCTGTGCATGCTGCCTCAGTCTCTGTGAGTCCATTGACTTAGAGGAGCTTCTTTCCTTGGTGTCCTCCATCCCCTCTGGCTCTTACACTCTTTCTGCCTTCTCTTCTGCAGGATTCCCTGAGCTCTGAGGGGAGGGATTTGATAGAGACATCCCACTTAGAGCTGAGTGTTCCAAGGTCACTCACTGTCTGCATAACGTCTGACTATGGATCTCTGTATTTGTTCCATCTGCTGAAGGAGGAAAGCTTCTCTAGTGATAGCTGAGCGAGGTACTGATCTTTGAGTATTAGCTGAGTATTGACAGCAAGACAAAGCTAGCTGGAATGCTTTCCCCTGGGTACCCCCAAAGAATTCCTGGATTAACTACAGATTTATAAATTTATCCATGATGAAAGCATAAGAACCAAGAGTCACCTTCTCACGGGTATGGTACCCATATCTGTAACCCAACACTTGAGAGGTAGAGCAGGAAGAGTCACCTTCTCACTGGGTATGGTACCCATATCTGTAACCCAACACTTGAGAGGTAGAGCAGGAAGAGTCACCTTCTCACTGGGTATGGTACCCATATCTGTAACCCAACACTTAAGAGGTAGAGCAGGAAGATCCCAAGTTTAATTGTGAATTCAAGACCACCCTGAGAGACATGAGATCCTGTCTCAAAAAGCAAAACAAAACAAACAAACAAAAAAACCTCTAAACAAATTATGGCCTGGGATGGGATGTGGCTTAGTACTTAGCAGGTAGTTCAACTAGCGTGTACAAATGATCAATCCCTAGGACCATATAAAACTTAGCAAGCAGGCTTGCTCCTATAACCTCAGGACTCAGGGTGTGAATGGAGGATCAGAAAATCAAACATCCTCAGCTACTACACAACTGAATCTGAGGCTAGCCTGGGAGACAAGAGACCCTGCCTCAAAGGAGAAAAGAAAAGTCACCTGGGCAGGCAAAGGCCCTTGCTGCCAACCCTGACTCCCACATGGTGAAAGGAGAGAACTGATTCCCTGAAGTTGTCCTCTGACTTTCACTCATCACATGCTCGATATCTCTCCCTTCCCTCCTCCCTCTCTCAAAATGAATAAAATGTTTTTAAAAAGTCACTTTCTCCCGTTAAACCCTTACTTCTACTGGCCAGTCTCTCTGAGACTAGACCCCCGGCTCGTGTCTTTAACTCTCTTCTGCATCTAGGACAATGGTATAGGCCCTTGCCCTGCCTTAGCCACACACCCCTGGCCCCCTCTTAAGTGCTGAAAATTTATATAATTAGGAAATTGGGTACCTTGCTTTATATCATTTTGTAAACTATGTAAAACAAATGTAAACCAAAATCTGGGGTTCTGCAATTTAATTTTTATAGAAACCAAACAAAGGCCACCATACACTGTTATACATAGTAGGAAGTTGAAGGAGCTGCTTTGCTTGACAGCCCTACCGAACGTAAAACTAATGCAAAAGCCAGCCAGCATTGCTGTCATGGAAGAGACAGGTTCCAGTCCCTGCTTGTTTACCTCTTCCAGGGGCCCTGACTCCTCCTAGGAAATTTCTCTTCCAGAAACTGAAAGCAGTTAGGTTCAGCCCCAACCTTTACCTGAAGATGCATTCCATCGTGAACAGGCTGCTGCTGCACTAAACAAAACCTAATGGACAAGAATGTGGATGCTCAGCTCATGCTGCGGCAGACACCAAGCTCTATCAGAAAGCACACACACACACACACACACACACACACACACACACACACACACACGAGTAAACCAACTTAAAAACTGTTGTGTCACCCTTACAATCAGTCAGGTAGAGAGGCAGGCAGATTTTTAGGCTGAACCCTAAAATCAGTGATTTCACTATGAGGCCGATAAAGTAATTTATACTTAAACCATTACTTACAGAGTTAATATGAAAAATTTAAAAGTCTGGGCCAGGAGATGGCTCAGAGGTAAAGGCCTCTGCTGAACAAGCCTGGACACCTGAGTTTAATCTCTGAAGGAGAGAACTGACTCCATAAAGTCATTCTCTGACCTCCATATGCATGCTGTGGATACACATAAATACACAAACACTATGATGAAAAATTTTAACTATAAAAATACACAATTTAGCTGGGCATAGTGATGCATGCTTTTAATCCCAGAACTTGGGAGGCATTGACAGGCAGATCTCTGTGAGTTTGAGGTCAGCCTAGTCTACAGAGCAAGTTTCAGGCTAGCCAGAGCTATACAGTGAGTCTCAAATGTATTTTGTAAGTTAAACATATAAACTGGCCGGGCGGTGGTGGCGCACGCCTTTAATCCCAGCACTCGGGAGGCAGAGGCAGGTGGATCTCTGTGAGTTCGAGGCCAGCCTGGTCTCCCAAGCGAGTTCCAGGAAAGGCGCAAAGCTACACAGAGAAACCCTGTCTCGAAAAGCCAAA
>CABHPP010127940.1:0-25525 GCA_902168425.1 Peromyscus attwateri
TGCTTTCATTGCATACGCACGAAGATGGACCCCGAAAGAGAATGGGTTTCCTCGTGAATTATCTGCTTTCATTCAAACAATGATGCAGAGGTTAGATACAAAGTAGTGTACGGTCCCAGAGGTTACTGCAGCACCAGCCAAAGGTGAGACTGTCTGACTCCCCCAACGTCCCGCTCAATGCTGACACGCTAGTATTCAATTCGGTTATTAACAACCTTCTCATTTGCGGTTTCAGCCGCCATGGGCGAAGCTGCACGGGGAACGAGCCAGAGGCCACAGTGTATTTGGTTGGGTAGGTCTGAGAAGTTGGCCACCACCAACTCACCAGCCAGGTTAAGGTAGAGATTGGGAAGACTGGACAAAGGAGACTAATTTATAGCAAGAAAATGCTGTTGCAGAGTAGGGGTACTACAGATAATAACAAGGTACAGTACACTTTTTAAAGCAAAAAAAGAAAGCTTTTGAATGTTTTCACTATAAACAAACAATAAATATTTGAGAAGCTAGACGTGTTAACCTGATTTAAACATCACACAATGAACTTATGTATTTCAGAACATCACATAGCATTCCATCAATATGAACAATTGTTAAGTCTTTACATCAGTTAAAAAGTAAGTCTACAGGCTGGAGAGATGACTCAGCAGTTAAGAGCACATATTGATCTTACACAGGACCCAGGTTCTTCTGATCTCAGCACAGACATGGTGACTCACAACCATCTGTAACTTCAGCTATGAGGGATCTGATGTCTTCTTCTGTATTCCATGTGTACCAGGAACACACATGATGCACATACATGTGTGTAGGCAAAAACACTAAAAAAAATAACAAATCTAAAATTCTTAATTAAAAAAATTAATAAATCTTAAAACTAGATGCAATGGTAGTATATTCCTGTAATCCCAGCATGCAGAAAGTGGCTGAAGGAGGCTCAAAAGTCCAAGATTAGCCTGGGCTACATGGTCCTCTGTTTCAGAAATAATTAATTAGAAAATAATTTTTAATATTACAAAAGGAAAAATCATGCTGCTGTGAGCGTGGCAGTGTCTCTGTGCCCTCGCAAATCTCCTCCCATCTCTTTTAAGAAGAGATTTGAAGATAACAGGACAGAAGCATATTGGAAAGGAAAACCGAAGTGATGTGGAGGAAGGAAATACCAGGCTGTGTGTCTGTGAAGTCAGGCCAGTTGGTAGTTTTCTACCAGTAAAGTGTGAAGAAAAGTCTTCCAAAGAAGAGATGACCAACTGAGAGTTTTCAGATACAATGGTGCAGAATAAGTGGGGTAAGAGGTTGTTTGGATAGACACAGGTGTCAACTTAAGAATGGCATGCGTTGGACAGATTAGTCACATGTCTTGCACCTTCCCTGGAAGTTCAGAAATACAGAAATCAGGCAACCTACATCCTAACTTGAAGAGTAGACTTCACTACAAAGTGGAGAGATAAGTCTGTGGGGAAAGAGCCACACTGAAGCTGAATTTAGAGAACCTGGGGGTTCTATAAAGACTTGATGAGGCAGGTGATGCAGAAGATGCTCAAGGGCTGTGGTAAAGAAGGAGTTCAAGAATAATCTCAACATTCATGGCAGTTCACAAGGTACGGAAGTTCGTAAGTTGCAACCAAGGATTCCAGACATGACGTTACTTAACTGCGGCAATAATTCAGGAATCGTCTTATAAGTTTCAGATTAGGAAACTGAGGCTCAGATCCAATGAAGACTTCTGATAGATTGCAGGATTCAGTGAGGCTGGAGTGGGATTCAAGTGTTCTAATGACAAATAGTTCCAGTCTGCTTCCGCTCACTCTACTGTCTTGTCTATGGTTAGCAGCTCCTGTTCTCTGTACAGTGCTTGGCACCCAGCAATGTTACCCAGCCCATGGTGGATGCTTACTAAATGCAATACATGTGAATTAGGAGAGGTCTAGCAATGCTTGAGAAGGGAAACTATTAAGTGGGATCCAAACTATGAAGTACACACTTTGAGTTGTTGCTCCTTGGGCTGGAGAGATGGCTTAGCCGTTAAAGGGTGGGCTCACAACCAAAAATGAGTTGTTGCTCCTTTTAGTACATTAACTATCACATATAGATAGGCCTTTGCCATTCTGCAACCATTTCTACGTGTTTTTCTAAAATTGTACTGTTTTATCCAACACTAAACTACTTTTTTCTATTAAAAAAAAAGGCACCAGATAAGATGGTGCACAGGATAGATAGAGGCAGAATTGCAAATTCAAAGCCAGCCTAAACCACACAGTGAGACTCTATTTTGGAGAGGAAAAAAGTCTTCAGAGAACAGCAAAGCCATGGTTTAGTGGGGCTTAATGTATTTATCCCTTGCATTTAGAATGAGTTGGGAGCTAATAAACTTCTTTAATAATATAAATTGTCAAGCCTTTCATTTTGGTGTGTACTGTTTATTCTGTGTCTTAAATGGTAGCAAGTGCAGCTTGAATTCAATTATAGCCATAGTTATTGCATTCAGTCAATACATATTTAATATTCTCTGTAAAAGGATTTTCTTTTTATAAATGCTCCTGGGCTTTTATTTACCACAAAGTTGTAAAATATTAAGCACATAGGCGTTTGTCCTTTAGCACGGTGATCTTCAATATGGGCTAAGGGAGTGTTCTGAAAGTTTGCAAGTGTGACCAATTTGGAGATAACCAACTTCCAGATGACCAGCCTCCGTAAGTTTCTTTTGCATCTATTGGCGAGCTGGTGGCTTAGAAGCACTCTTCTCAGCTCCTGTTGATGTTCTCTTCACCCATACTGTTCTCACGATAGACAGAGCCCTTGGCCAGAAGGCATGCTCAGCACAGTACATGAAAAGACAACTTGAAATACTTGATCAAGGCATGAAGTATAACTCCATTGCACATTCAAATGTTTTCAGAAAGGAAGTAAACATGCCCACGTTTGCCTCCAATCTATCATTTGCCTCCGGTCAATCCATAGTAAGACTTCAAATAAAAACAAAACCCATATTGAGGATAAGTTAATGCCTAGTATTTTCATTCAGACTTAGAAGAAACATCTAAGTTAACTTTAACATCAACACCTTTATTAACTACAAGAACCAAATGATTACCAAGTGTGATAAATTACGTATGTTTTTTTTTTTTCAGTTGAGCATAGTGTGTCATTTTGTCAACTATTCTCTGTTCTTCCTTACAGTTTGTAACTCATATTGAGCTACTGGAGATGCACAGTATTGAGAAGAAGCATGAGAAGGAAATTTGAGAACCATTTGTGCTGTACACGGCAAGTTTAAGATGCACAATGCAGAGGATGAGGAATCATGTTAACTGTCTGTAATGTCTATAAACCACACCATTCTATGTAAGGCCTGGTGACAAATCTCTAAACAAGCATGAGGAATCATGTTAGCTGTCTGTAATGTCTATAAACCACACCATTCTATGTAAGGCCTGGTGACAAATCTCTAAACAAGCAATTGATGTCAACAATTGTGGTGATGTTGTGTCCCCCAATACATTGTGCACCCTAATAAACTTATCTGGGGTCAGAGAACAGAACAGCCACTAGACAGACATAGAGGCCAGAAAATGGTGGCACACACACACCTTTAATCCTAGCATTCCAGAGGCAGAGATTCACCCAGATCTCTGTGAATTCAAAGCCACACTGGAATCAGCCAGGCATGGTAACTCACACCTTTAATCCCAGGAAGTTATGGCAGGAAGCAGAAAGGTATATAAGGCATGAGGACCAGGAATTTGAGGCTTTTAAGCTTTTAGTCTTTCAGCAGCAGTTCAGCTGAGATCCATTCAGATGAGGACTCAGAGGCTTCCAGTCTGAGGAAACAGGATCGGCTGAGAAGTTGGCGAGGTGAGGCTAGCTGTGGCTTGTTCTGTCTCTCTGATCTTTCAGAATTCACCCCAATGCCTGGCTCCCATATTTTTTATTAATAAGACCCTTTAAGATTCGTCTACAAACAATTGTACAGAAAGTAAAATAGTGCAGCTCCGGAAGAAAATGAATGACAATCATTAGAACCACAATTCTACCCTGACTCTGACTCTCCTGTCGCCTCAGCTCTTGTACCTGGCGCTTCTGCTCATTTCTTTCCTCTTCCATTTGTCTACTGACAAGTGTTCAGGGCACAGCCACTATCTGCTCAGGGCACTGTCCTCCCATCCAGTAGCTGTGGTACCTGGTCTTCCTCCACACATCTTCCCTTATTCTGTCCCTGCAGATAGATGACAGCTAACTTTGACATATCCCAAGCCTATATCATTCTTCCTATGGGTCTGTGGCAATCTCCTCGATGATAAATTATGGACAGAACTGTGGCTGGAGGACTCATCTGGACCAGTCACAAGGTTTGAAACAAAATTGTAGCTCTGAACAATAGATAATAACCTTGATGGCAATGTTCAAGGTCAAGGCTAGCCCTTTTCAGTTGCACATACACGGTAATTTTGTTTCACTAAAGCAATGTTAACTTACATGAGATGCTGCTCCTCTGAATATTTTACGCTTTTCACAGGGGCCACATATCAGATATCCTGCATATCAGATATTTACATTATGATTCATAATAGTATCAAAATTACAGAAAATTATGAAGCAACAAAAATATTTTATAGTTGGGAGTCACCACAACATAAGGAACTGTACTAAAGGGTCACAGCATTAGGAAGATTGAGAACCACTGTTCTACCCCTTTAGTGGTCAAAATTTTATTTCCCCATAATGACACTCACAGTGAGCTGCAATTATTAAAAAATACACTTTGAATCACACACCCGCCCTTGATTAGAAGACAATGGGAAAGCACCTGCCTGAAGAAGGAGCAACTTTTAAAATACTGTTAGTTCCTGTTTTATATTGATGCTGAACTGTGCAGGCAATAAAACCAACTGATGGATGCTCATCACCGTCCAAGGCAAAAGCTGGCAGAGCTCCCACAAGAGGACACAAAGTTAAAAGTCATCTAATGACTCCATGCTTCAGGTTGGGAGCAACAGTCAGATTCTTCTAGAACAAATAACCTCTTTAACAAGTGGCTTCCACCTACCCCCAGTATTAGCCTTAGCTAATGAATGAAGCAAATTATACGTTTCCTATAGCACTTACTTGAGTTTCATTTCCATTACCGTGATAAAATATCCTTACTAAAAGCAGCATAGATGAGGAAAGGGCTCATTGAGATACCAGTTCTGGGTTCTAGTCCATCATCTCCCAGATGTCAGCATAGAGACTCAGTCAGAGAGTACATCACTCCACAGAGACTCAATCAGAGGGTGACGTCACACTCACAAGTTCAAAGAAAATAAACACACTTTGCTTGCCTGCAGCTTCTGTTCAGCTAGCTTCCATCAGCCTTAGAGAGTTCAGTTCCCAGCTGTGAAGTACACTGCCCACATTCAGAATATGTCTCCCTACCTCAATTAATAATCAAGGCAATTCCCCTAGCCATGCCTACAAGCTGACATGATCTAGACACTGCCTCAAACTAGACTCCCTTCTCAGTGATTCTAAGTTGTGTCAAGTTGGCAGTTGAAACTAGCCAGCACACCACACTGCCTTTTAAAAGATGGTCATTTGCTTACATTTAATGAAAACACCAAATATTTCAAATCAATGGTCTCCTCACACTGCTTGTGATTCCAAACCAAAATAACAAGGTGGCCCTTTCCCAAACCTAAGCTCTAGAATACAAATGAGAAGCTGTAAGTTGAATACTTCAACTGGTGAACAAAAGAACAGGAATGAGAGCTAGAAACAGTGGGAAAAAAATCAAGAGGCCATGCAGTTTGGGAGTGAAGAAAGGAACACAGTCCAGGAAGTGCTGAAAATAAGAAACCAGGGGAACATACAGGCAGTAAATCTGTCATGGGTCAGATGATGAACTGAAAATGTAACATGTGTGTGAAAAATACAGCTTTATAAAGAGGAAAGGTAGACTACAGTGGTCAGTTGTTTGGGCTCTGGAATCCGACGGAGCCAAGTTCTAGGCTGAACTCTGGCACTTTAAGTTGTCTAGGTTCTGCACTTTCCCCCAGGCTCAATTTCTTCATTGGTACAACAGAGATAATATTAGCATTCATCTATTATAAAAGTGAAATGATGGAACTCATACAAAAGGGCTTGAATTAGCTAATGGTAGCACTTTGGTGACATCCTGCATTTTTCTATGTTAGGTAATAGACCAACAGGCCACTAAGCACTGCAGAGATGCCATCTAACAGGTGACAGAGGGTGGCATCGCAGGCCATGGAAGACAGAAAATAATCCTCTGGTCTCAGATTTCAAAGTAGCCAGGACTGCAGCTACGTCCCACCATGCCTGGTGCTATCCCAGGCAGCAGGGTGTGAGCCAGAGACACCGATCCACACTGCCACCTGCAACAGCCTACACAGCTCTTTTCTGGGGAGATGGGATTCTTGACTTCGTTGCAGAAAAGAACTTGAAGATGAGCGGGTTTGAAGCAGGGTAGGGGTGTCTTAGGAAGACAGTTGTTAGAGAGAGGCACCAGGGATGCTAGAAAGATATACCCAGGGAAAGAGTAAGACACACATACACACACACACACACACACACACACACACACACACACACACACAAGCATGGAGGAAGGCTTCCCAAGGGAGAGTAGAAATTTAGTGTCTTAGAGAAACTGTATGTGTAATACTGATGGCGCTTAACTTATATCTCAGAGAAAAGCAAAAAAAAAAATTAATTAATTAATTAATTAAAATCTCTTTTTCAATGAAGGAAACTATAGGGTAGCTCCAGAGGTGTATTGGGGTGTGTGTGTGTGTGTGTGTGTGTGTGTGTGTGTGTGTGTGTGTGTGTGTGTGGTGGTGGTGGTGGGGGTGGGGGTGGTGGTGGTGGTGGTGGTGAAGACATGACTCTTGTTGTAAATGGAATTTTTAAGTAAGATTCCTAGGAAAATTATAGGTTTACAGATGGAGAGCAAGAAATGTCATATATATTCAGCCCATGAGTATGGTCCACTGTTGTTTTCAGTGCTTTTCTTGAAACATCCTTGTATAAAAGGAATGTTTTCGGGGCTGGAGAGACGGCTCAGAGGTTAAGAGCACTGGCTGCTCTTCCAGAGGTCCTGAGTTCAATTCCCAGCAACCACATGGTGGCTCACAATCATCTATAATGAGATCTGGTGCCCTTTTCTGGAATGCAGGCATACATGCAGGCAGAACACTGTATACATAATAAATGAATAAATAAGTCTTTTAAAAAAAAAAAAGAAATGTTGTCTGTATGTAGGCAGTATTCAGAGCAAGCTTTGGTAATTGTGCTGGAAGTCTTGACTCAGCTCCAGGCTGGGGAATCCCTTTGCCTTCTGTATCATCATGATATTCCATGTCTTTCTACTTTGCCTCAGTGTGACAATATACTTTAAAAATAAGGAAACTTACACAGCATTATTAAATGATATTGAACTACTAGCTTTTAGCTGTAGAACTTAAAATGTGGACAATCTTGTGAGGGAGCTCAGATCCATTGTCAATAAGCTTAAAGCCACTAAGGAGAAAAGACATTCAAAAAACTAAGTCCACAGCTAGAAAGGTAATTTGAAGAGGTTGTGTTAAGAATCTTCCTTTATTTAAAGTCAACTTTGTATGAAATTAATATAACTTTTCTAGATTTTGTTTTATTTGTGGCACAATGGTCAATGTGTGCCTGTGTGTGGTATAAACATCTGTGTATAGTGGTATTTTATTTGTACTGAAATGTGATTTTATTTGTATGTTAATAAATAAAGTTGCCTAGGGGTCAGAGCTATTAGCAAGCCATAGCGAAAGCCAGGGCAGTGGTGGTGCACACCTTTAATCCCAGCACTTGGTAGGTAGATCTCTGTGTGTTCAAGGACACAGCCAGCATTGGAGACACACGCCTTTAATCTCAATACCAACCATAGAAGACCTGGAGGTCTGTACAGACAGGCAGTGACGAGGCAGTCATGTGGTTGGGTTTACAACCAATGAAAAGGCAGAACAGGAAGGCTATATAAAGACAAACAGACAGGAAGTAGCTCTCTTTCGGAGAGGTCTCAGCTGAAGAGGCTAGCTGCAGCGGAAGGGTAAGGCTCTTAGCTCTGACCTCTTGGCTTTCTTCTCTGAATCGGCTCTGTGTTTCTTATTTAATAAGATGGTTGGTTATATCTACATCTGTGTGCAGGTACCTGCAGACACCAGAAGAGGACATCAGATCTCCTAGAGCTGGAGTTTATGCCGTGTTTTCTGAGCAGTTACAGGTTCACAATAAAACGAAGCAAAGCTACAGAAATGTTTCAGTATCACTACTCCTACATACATACCCAGCCTCCCCCACTGTAACACCCACCACAGTGGCACTTCTACTTCACTGGGGGGTCTACACTGACACATCATTATTGTCAAAAGTCTACAGTTTATTTAGAGTTCCCTCTTGGGGCTGAGGTTTAGAATCTTTTCTTTGCATTTAACCATCTGTGTTTTTTCTGTGTAAAATGTGTGTCTAACAGACAATGCCGAGGGAGGTTTCTTTTTTAATCCATTCTTGTCTGGGTTTTGTTTGGATATTTACTGTGGATTGAACCCTGCAGGGCCGTGTGCATGATAGGGAAGTGTTCGAGTTCAACACCAAACTATGGCCTCGGGTTAATCTCTACCTCTCAATTAGACTATTGAGACCATTTGCATTTATAGTCCTTAACTAGTACTGGTGATATTTGTAACTCATAATTTCTAACATTTCAACTTTCAACCTGAAACTGATTTTTATTTTTTTAGTCTCTTTAATCTGCATACAAAATCATAGATTTCATTATGACCATGACATTTACTATACACACAGACACACACACAGACACACACACACACACACATAGACACACACACACAGACACACACACACACACAGACACACACACACACACACACATTACTTGGCTCACAATATGCTACACTTCTCTGTCTCTCTTCTCCCATTTTGCTGGTCCCCTCCCTCCCTTCAAATAATCCCCCTTCTGCCTTCATGTCTCTTTTTTTGTGTTAACTAGACATTTTATATGATTCTATCTTTCCTTTTAAAAATACATTAATTATATTTCTTTAAAATATGCTTACTTGTTGCCCTAGAGGTTGCAATATACATCTGTGACTACTCCAAATCCACTTTACATTTATATTGCTTCATTGGCCTCATTGGAAGGCTTTAATGCCTCAGAAATATGGTCTTCTTTCATCCAACAAATACTGAATGCCTACTCTGTATGTATTTCTGGTGATATTTGTGGGGGGCGGTGGGGGAGGGGTGAAGATGTTATGGAACCTTTGACGTTAAGTGGGCTCTTCCTACAGTAAGACAAGGGAACTGCTTTCTACCGCGTAACTCGTCTCAGGGTTTTAGCTCAAGTTTAGTCTTTGATTTTCTACCAGGAAATGTTTTTATGTAGTCTAAGATCTGAAATTCTAGACAATAGGTGTTGAAAGTCTCACGTAATGTCTATATTCAACTGAAGCTGAAGGTGGGTTTTATCTAGAGAGAAGCTGGCACTTGCTGCTTTAGATGGTTGTCAGGTAAAGTTTACTGGGGAGTGATGTGAAACAGTGACGTGAAACACAACAGCCTCAGTTGTGAAACAGGATTCCTATGAGATTCCCAACAACTTTGCTCAGCCTTATGCTTCAGCACAGAAAGGAGTCTCCTAAGGAAGCCTGTCTCCCTTTGGGCAAACCATTTCAGGATGGAGAGACACACAGTAGCTCCCTATGGCTGCAATAGTTTCCTCATTCCCAAGCCCCTCCCCCTGCCCTTATAAAGGATTGCAGCCAGCTTCCTGCCCTGGAGAGAGGCTGACCCTTAATGTGTCTGCTAATAAACAGTCCCCTCGGCTGAAGGACAGACTCTGATCTCTTTCTGCCTTCTCTCACTTTGCACTGCCTCAGAAATCGAACAATGAGCCTTGGACAACAACCTCGGTACCTCTGTCATGGGAAAGAGTAAACGTTTCAAGGATGGAAAAGCAAACAGTGTCAGAGATGTTGGCCATGCTTTGGGAATGCTACAAGTAGTCCCAGAGTCAAACCATTCCTGGCCATCTACACCACAGCTAGGGGCCTGGCACAATTATAAGCCTTTGGAGAACTGAATTTCTCTACTTTCCATACCTGCTGACATCACCTCTTTCACCTGAGTAGAGAGACTTTTTAAACCCACTGCTTAAAATGTTCCAATGTTATTTTAGAGCTTTGCTTTGCTCTCTCTCTCTCTCTCTCTCTCTCTCTCTTTTTCTTGAAGCTGTTATAATTTACCCAAGACATTCCAAAGGAGCATAGGCAAAGAGGACTTTAGGATGATTCAAAACAAAGAAATGCAATAAGCATTGCAATTTAATCTTATGAGAAGTTTAATTTTCCCAGTGTGAGAAAATAATATGCCCATAAAATGTCACTGAAACATAAGAAGCTAAACTCATTCTTCCATCTACAGTTTGCTAAGAAAAAAAAAGAAAAGTTGAATGGGTAGTAACTGGTTGGCAGCTTTCAGCATGGAGAAAGCATGTTACCGCTGGGCTCCAGTACTTGCCCAGCCCTCTCTCTGGCAATAACATGGTACTACAACAGATGAGGAATTCTAGGGAAGCAAGTGTTCCTGAGCAAAGAGTTTCCAGTAATTCCCTTCCCTTCACTCATGCATCCAAGCTATTCCTATCTGTGCGTGTTGAAAACTATCCACACACAATGAACTCTTAGTGTTGCTGATATTTTTGAGGATCATTGTTTTTTAAAGAGTTTTCTGGCTTTTCCCACCACAGGAAGCTATGAATAAACAGGCTGATTGTCTGAGGGCCAAAGAGAGGAACAAATCAACATTTAAAAATTCAGCAGTGACTCCGATTTACCCAGAGGTTGCTTAGGCACTGGAGTCAGTATGTGACAGTAATCCATAACCTTGACTAAGATAAAACATCACTCACTTTGTAGTTTAATGACAAAAAGTTTATGGAACTAATACATGTTCACAGTTAAATGTCAAGTTCCAGCAAGTTATTAAACCAGTCTGGAAAAACAATGGATTCGTTGTTTGGGGCAGTGGCATAGTTTTTGTGAATCAAATATTTGAGTTATATAGAATTACAATGTACACCAGACAGAAACTGTCATTCTCCAAATAATGATGTTGATTGTTCCCCCACCATTTCCACCACTTGTTCTTCCCTGAATAGTTCAGAAAGCATTACAAGCACGGCACCTCAGGGTAGGATCGAATGTTCTCATTGTGTTAGAGACCTGTGGGAACTAGGGCTGCAGAGATCTCCTATTGATAAAGCTGTAGGCAAGTCAGAATCCATTGCGGTCTGAGGAAAGGCTTAGAGATTTGTTCCAGCCTGGAAAGGTCTAAACTCCTTCCTTGATCCTTAATACTGTTCATACTACTGTCTCCACTGACTAGTCCCACACAAATAATTCCAATCACACACACACACACACACACACACACACACACACTCCTTACTTACGTATTAAGTCTGCCTTCTGAGTTTGCCTCATAATCCAGGTCTAAAAATGGCCAAGAGTATGATGGAAGTAGTTTTATATGCAGAAAAACTGGTTGAATCTTTACCCTGTTAAGTCTAGGATCCCACTGATAGTAGACAATAAATCCAACATTGACAGGCCATGTGTTCATTTTTCCAGCTTCATTGAGCAATGAATAAAATATTTTCTGATGTGTGTATTATTACAAGGTCTGCTCACATTCTACTTGAGGATAAACAGCTATGAAAAGTGAGTATTTTTCCATATATTCCAGGTCCCTTCCAGCTCCCAGTGCAGCCTGAAGACAAAGGAGTAAAAGAGTTTATAAGAAGAAATCACAGGATATGGAACTGGAAAGAAGAAAATAAAGCAGGAACTGGTAGAAGTTGTTAGAAAGTCATGTTATGTTCATGTTTTCCTTTTTCCTTGGAGAAGGCATACATAGACTTAAACAGCTTTTGGCATTCAAAGGAAAGAGTCAAGATTTTGTCCATCCAATTATTCCTTTAAAAAAACCATTTCTTGCTGGGTGTGCTGGTATTGTAATCCTGTTGTATCTGTAATTCCAGCACTGGGGAGGCTGAATCAAGAGGACTGTGAGTTTAGAATCATCTTGGACTACCTGGTGAGTTCTAGGTCAGCCGAGAACTTCCTGGCAAGACAGTGTCTCAAAGCAAACAACAACAACAAAAATAAATGGATGAATATATGAATAATGAAAGTGAATACTGAGCATCTACTGTACATTAGACATTGTTCCAAACACCAGAGAACAGAAACAAAACATACAGGCTAGATCCCCATTCTTTACTAATCTTTCCATCTATGTGGGGAAAGCATAAACAAATGACAAACACCTTAACATTAAAATAACATTTTTTTCAGCTTTGTTGGGAGGTGGAATTTCCTTTTCATTTGGGAATACACAATAGCTAGAAAAGGCCTCCATGAGAATTATGACATTTCAGTGGAGGCTAAATTGATAAGAAGAGATCTGTTACAGTTTGGATGTTGAATGTCCTCTAAAGGTGTTAAAGGCATGTCTCGGTAGTGATGCTATCAGGAGATACTGGAAGCTAAGAGTTGAGGCCTCCCGGGGTTGGTCATAGCTCAATGTGATGAAGCAAACAGACAATAGATCTACCTCAAGCACCAGAGACAGAAGGCCAAACTCTGCTGCTCTGTGAGTGGACAGTGAGCAAAGCAGTGTCTTCAGGAAAGAGCCAATCAGGAGAGAGGATGGCCTTGGTCTTGTGCTGAGGAGATAGAGTGAAAGAACTCTTTTGCAGGGTATCCTGGGAATCAAAGGGAGGGGCAAGAAGGCCATGTGTGAGTAAAAAAAATCTTGCAGCATCATAGTTATGGCAGGGACAAGAAGGAACTGTTCATTGTGTAGGGTTTAGAGAAGAAGGAAAGAAGGAACAAGTAGGTTTAGCCCCGTGGGGCTGTCTAACTGAAGGATGCAGATCTAGGGACCCCTAGGGCTGAGGTGGCTCAGGCCAGGCTCTACAATTTCTCTTTCAGGAGAAATACCGAGACCTTTCTGCGTGGCATACTCTCTTTATTTATAGTACTTTATTTATTAGAAAAAAAAGATACCTAGGGTTAGCTTTTTCCCTTTTCCCTTCCTGTTATTGTAGTACCTGAGGTAGAACAATGAAAGAAACACAAATCACAAAAATAGTGTTAGTAAATCACACAAAATTCTGAGTGGGAAAAAAAAAGCTATTGTCTGATGTTTATGGAGCATTTGCCATACTGTGCTTCCTGTATTATCTAAAACTCACCAGAGTTCTATAACATCAACAGTAGTTACATTGTGATGTGTGTGTATGTGTGTGTGTGTGTGTGTGTGTGTGTGTGTGTGTGTTGGGGGGGCGGGTTGCTGCAACAGACAATAGAGGAGGTTAAATAATTTGTGTAAAATCTGCTAATAAATGATGGAGCCAAGATTTTACCTCAGCAGTATTCTACTCGCTATGCTGGTATCCCATCCTGCCTTTGAGTCATGTTAGGTATACAATATAATATCTACATATCCCAGTTGAGGATTTAGAATCAAGTGCCAAAAGATGGAGGAAAAGGAAGAATGGGAGGCAGAAGCAAGAAAGGACAGGGAATGGAAGAAAGAAAGGGAGGGCGGGAAGGAGCGGTGGGGATGGAAAGAGCAGGCATACTTGTGATCTGGTATGCTGGTGAACGCTCCTTAAAGGGCTCCATGGCTAGCTCTTAATGGAATATGCAGCACTTCACGGCTGACTCAAAATGCCTACTGGTAAAATACAGTAATCAGCTGCCGAGGTTGAGGTGGTATCAGTTAAAAATAACTGCCAGCCGACTTGAATGATGGGAAACTACATCCTTACACTGAAAAAGCATATCAAGGCTGCCAGAACACTTGCTGGAGTTGGGACAAGCTGTACTCAACTACAAAGCAAATCAGCCCGGCTAGGTGGCAATAACAGTCACAGGTCTTTACCTTCTCTTGCAGAAGAAAGGAAAGAGGAGGATGGGGCGGGGCCAGCACCCCTGATGTTCCTGGGGCAGTGTGTTTGCCTAGCAGATTAAGTGTGCCCCCTCAGACACACCAGGCCTGAGCATAGAACACGGTGGCCTTGACCTGGATGCTCATAATCTTGAAGTGTGTGGCTGTTCCACGGTACACCCACAGCGTTGGCCCGGCCTTCTGCTTAGGCAGGTAGTGGAGTAGACCAACACACTGTCCAAAGCAAATGCTCTAAGGCCCAAGGATCCCTGGGGCAGCAGGCAATAAATCCGAAAATTCATGAGACACCGTAGGCATCAGTTTTTGAAGCTGAAGATAGCCCTGTACCTGTTTCCAATTTGTACTAGGTTTCCATGCACTTGACATTCTGACTATTCTTCTTGGGAAGGAGTTGCCTGCCTTTCCAGGGAACTGCAAAAATGTTGAGTTAATCTCTAAAACAGCTTTGGGAGGCAGACCTCCTGATCACTCAATTTTATAGACATGGAAGTGGAGGCCTGAGAATAAGATAACTTGCTCAAAGTGTTAAGCATGCTGTGCATGGAGGCCTGAGCAGATCCAAGCCCTGATGTGTCCACTCCTCTGGCTTCCTGCCATCCCCCCAAGAAGCCTAGTCAGGAACTGCTCTGTGCTGGCTAGTCATACGTCAACTTGACACACCAACTAGAGTTATCTAAAAGCAGGGAATCTCGATTGAGAAAATACCTCCATAAGATCCGGCTGTAAGGCATTTTCTTGATTAGTGACTGATGGGGGAGGGCCCAGCCCATTGTGGATAGTTCAATTCCTGGGCTGGTGGTCCTGAGTTCTATAAAAAAGGAGGCTAAGCAAGTCAGTAAGTAGCATCCCTCCATGGCCTCTGCATAAGCTCTTGCCTCCAGGTTCCTACCCTGTCTGAGTTCCTGTCCTTCCTTTCTGTCCAGTATTAAACTTCACCTCTGGCTGATAAGAACAGACCTTTTCTGAGAACTCAGGACAGGAAGAATTCATCCTCAAAGATCAGGGATGAGCTTGCCTTACCAGGTGCCATGAAGGTGACTTCCTCCATACCTGAAGCCACTTTTTTGGGATGAGGTGACCAGATCAAGACCTGAAAGCATCCATCACTCAGTGTCCATGAAGATTTTTTAATTAAAAAAAAAAAACTGTTAAGTTGGTGGGGGGGGGGGGGGGTATGTGCACATGAGGGTATGTCCCATGAGACAAAGGGCATTGAGTTCCTTAGAGCTGGACCACAGGAAGTTGTGAGCATCTTGATGAAGGTCCTCTGGGAGGGTAGCAAGTACTCTTCACTGCTAAACAGACTCTCTGGACACCACAGACATTTTTTAACCCCTTGTTGCCCAAGGCTGCCACATAAATCACAGCTGTCTGCTGTGTTTACATATTAACAAACTTTTCTTTCTTTCCTCGGCCTTCCTTCATTCTTCTCTTCCTCCCCAACCCCCAACTCTATTTTGGACATTTCTTCTCTAAATAGCCCAGGCTGACCTCACAGACTCAAGACCTTCCTGCCTTGATGCTAGGATCCTCTTGGATAGTGGGATTGAAAACAGGATTCCCCATTCCAAGCATAATTCTTTTTCTTTCTTTCTTATTTTTTTTTCTTTTAAAGATGGAGAGAGCCATAATAGCCCTTTGTTGTGCGTCATTGTTATGTTCAGGTTAGGGTAGTAGCTGAAATCAGTTGCTTGGGACCTGACCTGATGGAGTGGGTCAGTGAAGCAGCCAGAGCCTGCCCTAGCTCTCATCAAACCCCATCTCTACCAAACCTGCAGGGACCAAGTGAAGAACAAGCAGGCATGCCCAGGACAAGGCAGAGCCAATCAACCTCGCCAACCACCAGGGTCCTCAGATGCATGGTCTGGCCAAATTAAGCATTCCTTCACCTTTCCTCCCTTGTACTGGAGATCCTGATTAAACTCACCAGGCTTGAGGGGCTTTGGCTTCAGAGAGATCTCGAGCATCACAGGAAATCCTGCATTTTGAGTGAGTCATAAACACAAGTGTGTACGGTATGGAATTGCTATCAGAGCCAGCCCTTGAAAATTAAAGTCTCCATCCATGCAGGGCACGCCTCCCTCTGTGCTCACCCAGCCTGTATTTTCACCTCTTTGCTCTTTTCTCATTTGCTTGCTCTTATTTGGAAAGACATGCATTAATGGCACACAGGCGGGTTTTCACGGAAGATTGCTTCTTGTGATGTTCTCCCGTCCTCTTCCCCTCTTCTCACCCCTCATTATTTTTCATTCTAGAAGTCCTTTGGAAATGGAACAACATTCTCTCCTTCCCTATTATTCGCAAGTGCCACACAATAGTCCTTAGTTCCTAGATTCTTTTCAGAGGCCAGACTTGATTAACTGAAATATTTTCTCATTTACATGGGAACTAACACCCATTCACACATACTGTGATTTACATGTTGGGTGTGTAAAAACTTCATAAGGCAGAGTCCCGAGGGCCTCAGTTCACACTGTAGACACTCTCCCACCCAGCAGAAATCCCTCACTATGGCAAGGCTGCCTTCCTACGCACTTCATCTCTGTATGAGCCTCCACAGCGCAGAACTCTCCAGCTTCCTGATTTAAACCTATCCTGGCTTGCTGCATATTTGCTGAAATTCCAGGAGAAATTCTTCCCTTGCCTGTGAGAGTGAGACTATCGCCTGGCACAAAAATAGAGCTGCTGACCTAAATGATGTCATACATTCACATCTGAACCGCCATCTAGTTCTACCACTTCTCTGGGCTGTGCTTTTGTATAACAAAGAATTTAACTGGCCTTTGTCTGAAGTTCCTGGGAGACTCTCTCAATCCCCTGGGATTTCCTGGACCAACAGAAAGAAGTCTTACTATCCAGGGTGGGGCCTCTGGGCTGTGGGTGATGGTCTCTGTGAACGAGGTGACTCCAGGTGGGGGCAAAAAAATCCCAGGAACAGCAAATATAATTAAAGGATGGGGACTCCACAGCACTATCAGCCCTGCCTCGGGGGAGTAGAGAGGAGGAGAGCCTGAGTCCATCAGCTGCAGCTGATTCAATGCAACAACCTAATATAGAAAATGGTACATAAACCCCAGACACCAGGGCTCAGGTGAGCTGCCCTGGCTGGCAAGACTCTGAGGAGTGATATACTTTGATCCTGAGAGGCTGGTGTGTCCATGAAGACAACAGAGGCTTAAGGACACTACAAGCAAACATTTAACTCTTTCCTGAGTCTTGTAAGTTGTTGTAGGAAATGATGGAAACTGAGTGAATCTATAGGGCTCCAAACTAAAAGCCAGCTGACCATCTGAAGCTGGTACAG
Organism: Peromyscus attwateri; assembly: GCA_902168425.1. NCBI lineage: Eukaryota > Metazoa > Chordata > Mammalia > Rodentia > Cricetidae > Peromyscus > Peromyscus attwateri. The sequence continues at coordinate 17,327 of CABHPP010127940.1, forward strand.
GAAGTAAGAACAGTCTGGGGTAGGGGGTCAGAGGGAGGGCTTTAACCTTCAGTTTGATCAGCAATGGGTAATTTTCTCAGTATTTAGATTTTTCATTGTTGTAGCACATACCCCAGAAAAATAACAGAAGAGGGCAGGATGTTTTTCTGGGTTCAGAGGTTTCAATCTTCCATGGGGAAGATGTAGTAAAGCAAAGTAGCTCACCCCAGGTGGCCAGGCACAGAAAAAAGGGTGGGGATGGGGCAAGCATTTATGCTGGCATGGTTTTTGCAAGGTGCTACAGCCTGTGCAGGGAAGGTCTTCTCCACTTTGCTAATCCTCTCTGGAATTATCCTCACAGACACACCTAGAAGGGAACCCCATGAACCCCTTAGGTGCTTCTCAATCCAATCAAGGCAGTAATCAGCATTAATCATCACAATGATTTATTGGACTTAAAACTTAGGGGAAATTTTATCAAGATGCAGGCAGGGAAGCTGGTCAGGATCAACGTGCACCAGTCTGACACAACGATTACACACAAGCCTAGGGCTCAGCACTGGCTTGCCTTGTTCAAATCCTGTACATACAGATTGATGGGTTGGGGCAAAATTTTAAGCTCTCTATGCCTCAGATGCTTCATTTATGAGAAGAAGAGAGTAATAATAATAAATCTTAAAGGGCTGTTGTGAGGAAAATGCATTATATACAAGTGTTTGCAAATGTTATTTGCTTTATACAAATGAATGCAGATTTTCTAATAAAATAACCAAGAAGTACATGGCAGAAGTATCTTTTATCTCAACTTCACTATAGTATCAAATCATAAGCTCTTAGACATTAGTCAAGGGCTGATTCTACTGCATTTTTTAGAGCAAAGGGGGTAATTAATGAATGCCCACCTGTGGTGGTTTGGATTAGATGTCCCCCCACATTCTTGGGCACTTGAGGAATTGGTCACCGGTTGGTGGCCCTGTTTGGGCAGGCTTAGGAGGTGTGGCCTTGCTGGAGGAAGTATGTCACTGGAGGCAGGTTTTCACTTAAAGACTTGCACCATTCTGAGGTAAGTTCTCTGTTTCCTGTTTAAGGTTGGTGATAGGAGCTCTCAGCTGTTCGAGCCACCTTGCCTGCTGCCTGCTGCCATGCTTCCCTGACAGGACTGCAATGGAGTCTTAGGCCTCTGGAACTGTAAGCCCCAATAAACACTTCCTTCTGTAAGTTGCCTTGGTCCTGGTGTTTTATCACAGCCAGAGAAAAGTATCTACGGCATCAACCCAATCACTTATAAATGACTGTGAACCACAGCACTACATGGAGGGTTCACTCCCAGAGGACACAAGAAGATATTCAGGCTGATGTCAGATGGGCTCCTGGCCACTGATATGTGGACACAAAGCACAGCTTCGCTTAATAGGGAACAGTAGTGGAATCTGAGCCCCATAGGAATGATGATGGCCCAGGAACACAGGTTCAGATTGGGACAAATAACACAGCCATATAGAAGTGATTCCATGAACCTTTATAGTCACAGTAAAGAAAGACCCAAATCAAGGTATTTTCCAAACATGTTGGTGGGAATGTCAAAGAGGCAGGTTACTCAGAGCAGGGAAACTCTACAATGAGCTTTAAATGTTATCTGGTAATATTCTCAGCTTTTGGGTTGGTAGGAACTAGTGGTCTTTTTAGTTAATATATTCCAAAGGTTTTATCTGATAGTTGAGAAGATGTTAGGGCAGACACAAAATTGGGCAATGAGGAGCTATTAAGGGGACTAAAGAGCCAGAGATAATTTGGTCCAGGATTTGCAGCATTCCAGTTCTCCACAACATGAAGTTCTTTTCAGTCAGTCCACCTTGTAGAGTCTTTAACATAGGTGTTAAATGCGGCCTTTCTTCTTTTCTCTTGGAACTTGAGTTCACAAGGACATTTTTAGTCTAGGGTCCCTCCGTCAGCTGTTTTGTCACCCAGACTCCATTTACATTAAAAAAAAAAAAAAACAACAACTGCAGGAGCTGTTTGTGATCATGATGGCAGGCAGCTGTTATCCTAGCACTCAGCAGTTGAAGGAAGATCAAAAGTTCAAGTCTGAGCTATGCAGCAAGACCCCAGTCTGAAAAAAACGAAACAAAACAAACAAACCCCAAGGTCCAGGGACATAGATTAGCGATAGAGTTCCATATTCTCAAGACCCTGGGTTTAATCTCCAGAGCAAGAGGAGGAGGAGATGGGAGGGAAGGAGGGGAAAAGCAACGGAGGGCTGATGGGAGAGATAGAGACAGAGACAGACGTGAGGGGAGGAGAGGGGGAGGGGAATGAGGTAGGTTGTGTGGATGACAGTTCTTCAAAAAGGATAGCTGTAACCTTCAGGTAAAGGAATTCTGGAGGAGGAGAGGAGGGGAGGAGAGGAAGAGGAGGAGGACAGAAAGAGCCAACCTAATGCGTATTGTCTCCTGCTTATATCCCTCTCCTAATTGATAGTTGTAGCATTTAAATTAATAGCTTTCAAAGCAAAATCTCCCAAGTGACAGCGTCAGTCACTGACTCAGACGCTCTGTGAGGGGGTTTCTGCAGTCTGTTTGAACAAGCCTGCAATCGGAGATGCCGCTTCACCATTTGAGAAGGACTGAGCTCCAAGAGTGTAGCGCACCAAGTGGGGTTGCGGTCAGACCAGAAAGCCTTGGTCAGCTCCGTGGTTCTGATGGCCTCAATGGCATCCTGCTGAAGTCTCCACATCTCTCCAGGGTAGGCAGCCTGATTCGCTCTCAGCCCTCCTCCACAAAATACCCTAGCGGAAGCCAATTTCCCGATCCTGCATTTGCCCTGGGATCTGTGGTCAACCTCCAGTGCAATTCAGCGTTCACAGAGTTCTAAGCTAACCGGAGTCAGGTACCTCGAAGAATAAGTCGAACCCAGCAGTGAGAAAATGAAGGGGAACAGGAAAGGGTGTGATGGGTAAAAAGAACAGCATTCTACTTCCTCTCTTCTTGTGTGCTATTAAGAAAACATATGGGGCTGGAGAAATGGAACAGAGGTCAAGGGCTTGCACCCCTTTTCCAGAGGCCCCGAGTTCCCTTCCTAGTATCCCCACTTGGAGGCTCACAACTACTTGTAACTCCAGCTCTAAGGGATCCAACTCTCTCTTCTGGACGCCATAGTCTCCTGCACTCTTGTGCACATACCTAAACATATTCACATTCACATGAATTCTAAGTAATGAAAATTTTAAAAAGAAAAAGGTGAGTGAATGTTCAAAGTCTGATTCCATGTACATCAATATTATCCTTCGTCATGGGCACTGGAAATAAAATTTCACATCCAATCATTTTCGTTAAGGACCATGACACATGGTCACTGAGTTATCAAACGGAAGCACACAGGGAAGGAGTGGGTACCAGCAATTTCCTGGAAAGCTTTTTAAGGAGGAAGGAGATACAAAAAGACTCATGTTGAATACCAGGCAAGGCAGGAGTCAGAGGTGGAGGCAAAAAGTCCCTGGAGACCTCCAGAACAGGCAGCAACAGAAGAACAGGGAGTCCTCCCTTGAGGGGAGCTTTCAAACACTTCCACTGAAGCACAGAGCAGGTTTTCTGACTCAAGGATCCCTGGCCATTGGGAACTCCAGAGAGTGCAAACAGCAAGAGCTCTCACATTGGGATCCCCATCCACCACTCACAGTGAGGTGTCCTTTATTTCAATCATCATGGCAGTTCACAGCCCGAGTTGCCTTAACTGTGAAAGGATGACAATCATCTTGTCTATTTCATGATGTTATTATGAGAGGTTAAACTTTGTGCGTGCGTGCGTGCGTGCATGCACGAGCAAACAAATGATTTACAACTGGCTTGAAGTAATACCATGACCCCATTGATCCATCTGTTAAAACTATAATGACACATAATAGATACTCAGTAAGAGTTTATTGAGTGCATTGATGCCCTCTTGTTATTACTTAAGAGTATAGGTACCTGTGTGAGCTTTCTTCTACTGATGCTGTTTCAAAGCATGGTTCATGGGAAATACATAGTCCAACCAGACTTATTTTTAGAAAGGAGAAACTCTATTTAGAAATAGAGTTATTTATAATTAGATGTGAAAAGATTAAGGAATACCTAAGCCACACCTACTCACTTTGTGAGACAGAAAACTTCGATCCATGATAATTACTAGGCGATGGGTCTTAGATGTTTAGTATGGTTTTAAGCTCCATACTGTTTCCAGTGGATTGGTATAGCTTGTTTAATTGGTACAAAGAATGGCCATCATGGCATTATCAGCCCTTGTAGCTGATGTTAGTAACAAATAATTCTCTAAATGAGATTTGTGATTTGAGTGCACTTTTCTGTATAAATTAGTCTTCCAGGAAAAATATCGCTCTGCCTCGGTCACCTCTAGCAATGCACTCTAACTTCCAGTTCATGACAGCTGACATTTAAACCAAAATGACTTCCATCACTCTCTGCTCTCTGGTCCAACAGGAAAAGGGTCAGCGATAAGTCTACACCCATGGCACACAAGATATTGGAAATATTTTTTTTTAAAAAGGGGGAAGGCCTTAATATTCAGACTTAGGAAAACCACAAATGAAGCCGAGATGTTTTAAAGGAACAGGTGACCTCCCCAACTGGGGCCCTTTATCCCCTGGAGTCAGGATAAAACTGAGTATTATCCACAATGCAATATGGCCTGGGTATTGAGAAAACGGAGTTGGAGAAGCCAGAGAGGCAGGTGGAGAGTGAGTTGAGAGACCACGGAGAGGAGAAGGGACTTGTGAATCAGTTTCAGGCTATAGCCTTAACCTAGGGCAACTGGAAACAGTTCTGTGGATTTTACTTTATGTATTTATTATTAAGTTTTAGTAAGAATACAAAATAATGGTTTTATGGCATCTTCATACACGTATATTATTGTAGTTTGCTTATAGATTTGACTTTTCAAAAAGGTCACTCAGGGGGACTGGGAAGATGGTTCAGTTAGTAAAATGCTTGCTACACAAACATGGGGACCTCAGCTTAGGGCCCCAACACCCATGCAGAAGCTAATCGTGGTGGCAGAAACAGCAAGAACCTTGGAGCTTTTGGCTAACACTGCTGAATCAAGGAGCCCCAGGCTCACAGAGAGACCCTGCCTCAAAGCTAACATGAAGGGCGATAGTGGAAGACACTTGACATCAAACACTGACTTTCATACTCATGTACACACATGTGCATTCACACCCACATGAACACATACACACACACACACACACACACACACACACACACACACATGAACATACTAAGTCAAGGAAGGAAGGAGGGGGGATATTTTCACTGAAACTACAACATGAAGCCACTGAAAAAAGATTTGAGAAGAAGGAAAAGGCCAGGCAACCAAGAGGGAAACTTCTTTGGTCCCAAGCAGAGGCATAGAAGATATAGAAGAGGAGTCAAATCCAGCAAATGAGGTAAAACTGGTAGAATGTCATGACCAAGGCTGTCTGGAATGAAAGAGTCAAATGAGTCTCGTGCTTGAGTCAGGTCAGGGACGATCAACTTAGGAGAAAAAGAGCAGATTTAAGGCAAGAGAAGGTAATATGAATCACAGAAGATGCTTTCTGCAACGGTTCTATATTTTCAGTTGTGTTATCTCACGACTACAATTAGGCCATGGGTGAATAAACGTCTGGAAGCAAGGTGGCTGAGCATCCTCTTTAGCACACTGTGAGTCTATCAGTGTCAAGGGTGGGAATGAAGAAGACAGCAGATGAAGTGTGATCCTTGGCAGTCAGTCGACAAGCTTTTGAAACATAATGAAAGCACATCCATTGTGCACTTGAATGCTGTGCCTCAACAATACCTGGTGACCAGGAGTTGCCCAGTGTGTGTCCAGTGAGACCTGAATGCCCAACTGCTAGACACTCAGCTGAGACACTATGGTCTTTTATTTATAGCCTGGCTTTTTCCACAAAAGATCTGAGGTGGTTTAAAGAGGCGGTGTGTCCACAAGGATTTGTTTCATGGGTGATTTTGTTCTTTACAAATCACATTCACTGTCTTCTACGATGCCCACACAAAAGGAGGTGGGGACAGCTATGAGGCACAAAGTTCAAAGGCCAAATTATACTGAAGCTTACCTATCCCTGTGTCCATATTCCCTCAAATGTTCTGTTTTCTTATTTTTATTTACTCAGCCTCAATCAGAAACTTGCTTGATTGAACTGACAGGGTAGGACTGGAACAGAAAATTCAGATCTATCAGTAATAGTCCAATCTTCCATTAATATTGATCTCTCACCTTCCCTGTTTGTGGGGAAGTATAGAACAAACCAAGACGGCGCCTTTCATGTGGACCCCAATCTTACATTGCTTCTCTATCAAACTTTGTAAATCGGAAGTCCTGGTCTGAGACCGCATACTCTATTAGTAATGATTAAGCTTTGACGGAGGACCCACCTGAGCTTAGAGCAAGAATGTGGAACGGTTGATGTGACCTCACCTCGTCCACCTGCTGCCACTCCTGACCTCTCTCCTGCTTTCCTGCTTCACTTCTTCCTTTATCCCCGAGCTGTTTCTTCTCAACCCCACCTCCATGTTCACACTACTTCAGCCTTCCACTAGGAATAATTTAGCCTCTAATTATGTGGTGGTTTGGCTGAAAATGGCCCCTATGGGCTCATATATTTGAATGATTAGTCACCAGGAAGTGAGTGGAATGCTTTGGTAGGATTAGAATGATTAGAGGAAGTGTGCCAGTGGGGATGGGCTTTGAGGTTTCAAAAGCCCATGTCAGGCCTAGTCTCTTTCTCTCTCTCTCTGCTGACTGTGGATCAGGATGAAGAAAACTCAGCTACTTCTCCAGCACCATGCCTGCCTGTGTGCGGCCTTGCTCAGCATCATGAAGATCATGGACTAAACCTCTAAAACTGCAAGCAAGCCCCCAATTAAATGCTTTCTTTTCTAAGAGTTCTCTTGACCAGGGTGTCTCTTCACAGCAATGGAACACTGACTAGGACATTTGTGACCCTGAGTTGCCCATTGTCCATGTCTGATGTCGTTGGAGAAATCCCATGCTATTAGTTACTTTTCTAGTTGTTGTAACCAAATGACAAGAAGCAATTGAAGGAAGGAAGGGTGTAGTTTGTGTTACAGCTCAGGACATAATCCATCATAGCCGGTAGACCTGGTAGCCAGAGTGTCACATTGCATCTGCAGTCAAGAAGCAAAGAGAGACGAAGGCTGCTGATACACTTATATTCTCTTTTTTATTTAAAGTGGGACCTGAGCCCATGGGATGGTCTCATCCTCATTCAAAGTCAGTCAGTTAAATCTCTCTGGAGAATCCCTCAAAATCTTTCCCAGAGGTTTTCTAGGTCATTCTAAAACCAGTCAGGTTGAACTGAACGTGAACCACCACCCCTATAATATTACTTTCCCCACAAATATCAAAATTTCAGGACTCCCTGTGGACAACGCCACAGTTTTCACATTAGTCAGTGAGTATTTAACTCTTTTGGTAAATGGCCTCATAAAAAACAACCGCTTCCTATACCACTTTATCCAATGGCAAACAAGTTGGAGAAGACTGATCATAAATTTCTCTAAAAAAAATAATAAATTAAATTAAAAGCATACAACCACTTAAAACTCCAGCTCTAGGGGACCCAACACTCTTTTTTGGACTCCATGGGTACCTGTACTCATATGCATATACCCACACAAATGCATATACGTATACAAATTAAAAAATAAATAAATAAAACCAGGAAAAATCCTATTCAGCACATTGCCTAACTTGATACGTGTAATCATCTTTCCTGATAGACAATACAGTCTTGGGGCTGGATAAATGGCTCAGTGGTTGGGAGCACTGTCTGCTCTTCCAAAGGACCCGGGTTCAATTCCCAGCACCCATATGGCAGCTCACAACTGTCTGTAACTCCAGCTATAGGGAATTTGACACCCTCACATAGACATACATACAGGCAAAATACCAATGCACATAAAATAAAAATAAATAAATCATTTAAAAAAGAAAAGAAAACATAGTCCCCTATTACAAATAAAATTCATGAGAATCTTAGATATCGTGTCCAAAGGTATATAGCTAGTCTCTATACATCCCTTTGCCCAATATCATGCTCTTTATTCAATACTGTCTCTGATTGGAACACAGGACATAAACTTGGACTCATGACCATATACCTCTTAAGTATTACCATTAATCTCACTCTATCTTCCTGGA
>CABHPP010127940.1:26267-38767 GCA_902168425.1 Peromyscus attwateri
AGGAAGGAAGGAAGGAAGGAAGGAAGGAAGGAAGGAAGGACCCTACAACCACAACAACAAAAGAAAGCTCATGCCCCTCAAATTATCCCCAAATCTCTCCTCAGTTCTCTACAGAAAGACTTTTCTTTGTTGCAGGCATCTACTGTGCTGTTTAACCCTACCTCTTGAAGAAAATTTCTATTGTCAAGTAGAGCTATGACCTTTGTCCTGTCAAAGATTATGGTCAACTGTCAGTCCCCTTCTTTCATCCTCTGGGTACTCCTAGCCCCTGGGTTTCAGGATACCACACTTCTGATTTCTTTCTACCTCCTGGATGCTTTTCTGTTGAAGTGGAAGTGTTTTAGGCTTTGGTCCTCACGGCTCTCCAGGTAACTGGACTATCTCACTGCCTGCTTGGCAACATCACATGGATGTTCAGTAAGAATCTTACTTCAACCAATCTAAATTTTGAATTCTTCTCTCACTGCATCCAAATTAATCCTCACTTAAAACTCACTTCTTTCAATCAGTTAAGACCAAGTCACCCAAAAGTTTAAGGAAATATTTTTTAAAAGACTGCCATTCCTTGTTTTAGAACTATAATATTTTTATTTCGTTGTAAATGTTATAAATGCATATAAATTCAATGTGTTTTGATCATAGTCATGTCACATTCTTCCCAACTACTCCCAGATCTGACCCCCTTCCCAACTTCATGTTCTTCTTTTTCTTTTTTAACTGAGTCCAATGTATGTTGCTTATCTATACATGGGCCATCCACTGGTCATTGTCATCCTACCAGCAGCTACACCCTTAAAGACACTGACTTTCCTTACCCAGAAGCCATCAACTGTCAATAATTCCTCAAGTGGGTGGGGATATCGGGGACCCCACACACACACACCCCACCACAGACTACATGTTGGAATGTTGACTGGCTTGATTTTGTTCCTGCCTTGTATAGGCAACCACAAGGGCGGTGAGTTCATGAGCTCAGCGATGCTTCCATGTCCGGAAGATACTGTTTTTCCTGGTCCTTCCTGAACTCTTCCTATCTTTCTGCCCTCTATTCCTCTAAGCACTCCATAGACACATATCATCTCTCTCTCTCTCTTTTCCTCATGCCCGAAATCTGAGTCTTGTCAGCTATTTCTTCACACACCATTCCATTTTAATTAACCAACTTCTGACCAGCATTCCACTTCCACCACAATTCGGCCCTCCATCTGCTTTTTCCTGGACACCTGAGTTTACTTCCTGTGTCTTCCTCCTTCCACTTAAGGTTCCCACAACCCACTTTCTATGCAGCGCTCTGAAGGATGTTTTAATAAATTTGTTCAGTCCTGTTCCTGTCTAGTATCTGCTAAAGTCTGCTACTGATTTCTGATAGAATTAGACCCAACTTTTTAGAAGGCAATACTCCACCTAGATTCTGCCAAACTCTCATGTTTTATTTCCTGTGATTCTTGGCTTACTCATCAGGCTCTAATCTTACTTGCCTTCTCATTGTTTGTCAACCACAGCAAGACATTATCATCTCTGGCCTTTCCCATGCATGGGTCCTTTTGATGGCCAGTGTCTTTCCCCTAAGTCTTTTTTGTAGGCATCTATTTCCTGACCATTGAAGTCTGTACTCAAATGCCATCTTTTGGAGAGGGCTCTCTGAATAGCTAAAATTAAAATAACTACTCAACAGTTTACCCTTGTTTTCAACATAGGTCTTACTGTTGTGTGAATTATTATATACCATTTACTTATTAGGTACTTTTCAGTTTCTCTATACCAATGGTTTTCAACCTGTGGGTCAAGACCCCTTTGGGGGTCACATAACAGAAACCCTGCATATCAGATATTTACATTATGATTCATAACAGCAAAATTACAACTATGAAATAGCAATAGAAATAATTTTACAGTTTGGGGTCACTACAATATGAGGAACTATATTGAAGGGTTGTTTGCAGCATTAGGAAGGTTGAAAATCACTTCTCCATACCATGCAATAAGCTTAGTGACGGTAGGAACTTTGTGTCACATACCACTTCCAGCCCATAGCAGATACATGTTGGACACACAGAATTCATCTTTACTAAGTAAATAATAATACTCAGATATTTTACTTCAAACATCCTGATCAGCTAAACAGGATCCACTATGAGTTTACAAACACCCAAAATCTTCCAAATTTTATGTCTTTCCTGAAAGTATTAAAATACACTAATAATTGCCTGAGAAAGGTGTAGCCCTTGCCAGGGTTCCCACAATTATCTTGAATTATCTTGACATCTTCAGGTTCTAAATCTCCATTCTCCATCTCACATCAGAATTAGTTCATATTGCTCAAAGGCATGCAGGACCCAGATACATTTTAAAGCACTCCAACTGATCAATCTGTTTCCAAGACATTAACAGCTGCTGTTTTAATCATTTATGGGACCATTGCAGCTTTTTGGCTTTGAGTCAAGAACTGAGGCACTGTGTTTTGTTTCATGAAATTGGCTCATGAAGAAAAGGACTTCCCTTCCAATTTTGCAAAGCCAGGTTGGAGGCTGATGCCTATCCAGAAGAGCAAGCTGTGATGTCCCTAAACCCATGGTGGAGGAATGGCCCTTTACTGGCAATACAAGCTTGAGACTGGATCTGCAATCCTCCAATTATCTATCATCCTTGTAAAAATGCCTAGGTACCTTTGTGTGCCTTATTGATCTTAACATTTTAGCTTAGAGAATGTGCATTAGTTTACTGCTATTTATCATTGCCAATCTCTATCTTTGAACTGGGTACCCTATACAAAGAATATCACGAAGATGAGCAATAGAAAATAGAAATGAATAGCCATGTTATATGGCAGGAAAGGACTTTGGAAATGATGAAGCCCTAATTCCATTGGCAAAGGGCCCAGAGATGTTGAATGACCATGTCTTAAGTTACAAAAGAATGGTGTCCATTCTGGGAGGATGCAGCCCTACCATGCAAAGCTTGATAAATGAAGAAGGTCTTTATGCTAATTAGGAAAGGGCTCTCGCTTCTCCACTTGCTCCACATCGGGCACATGATTTGATAAGGCTTGATTAGTTTGATGTCAGCCTTGTGATTCCTTTGGTTGAATACCCTCTTTCAGTATAGAACTTGGAAAACCACTTGCCTTCCCATCCCTGAGCCCTCCATTGTCACCTCATCCTCATTCACCTTATTCTCTGTATGTCTAAGAAGAGATTCACAGGGTTAATGCTCACTCAGTATTTCCTATCAGTCAAAATGAATGGACAGTCCCCTCTGTGAATGAAGCACAAGGAGAAAGGCCATGAGATAAACTAAAAGCAAGGCTTCTCTGTTGCTGAACTCAACATTTCTTCCAAATGGGCTGCTTTCTAGGAAAACATTCTGGTGGCCATGGTCCAATGACAACATTGCAAAGCTGGAACGTGAGAAATCCTCCATGACCTGCCTTGCATTAATTACTGTTTACCACAGGGGCCCAGGGATAGGACTGTGCAAGATCCATGACTTCTGCTCATTTGGGAGCTAGGAAATAAGTGTAGAAGAAACAAGGTGTAAAACAATGAATCAAAAGATAATCCACCAAAAATAACAAATGTGAAATTAGCACTTAGAATAAATAATACCATGAAAAATACATGAAAAGATACACATTTTAGTTTGGATACTTTAAATACCATTACAAATAAAACTACCAAAAATAGGCTGGTGATTATATTAGCATTATCAATGATTCACTATATAGTACTTTTAGGAATATATGTGTTAGCATTCAGACCTGCCCCTTAGGGATCTGCCCAGCATCCTGACTCATTTTATGTAAAGTCCCCTTTAAGAAAAAAAAAAAACCTCCCCCTTCTCTTCTTTTCTCCTTTCTCTCTCTCTCTCTCTCTCTCTCTCTCTCTCTCTCTCTCTCCCCTTTCATGAGGCTGCATGCACCTCTGCTTTCTCTCTTTGCCTCTCTTAATCTTTCTCTCTCTTCCTCCTTTTCTTTCTCTCTCTTCCCTCTCCCCTCCTCCTTTAATAATAAAACTTTCCATGTGGATGCTGTGTTTGCATGGTGTGAGTAACTTTCTGCCATGCCCCCTTGGCCACCACCCATGGTATCTACATGGCATGTCTCCCTCACCCACCAGGCACCTTGACTCAAACCTGCCAAGGCCGCCACATGCCGTTTTACAACAAAATGTAACTGTAGAATGCAGTTTAAATGTTTATTGCTTTGATAGTTATTTTAACCCTACAAGATTTAAACTAATCCAATGCTTGATTAGTGGCTTCCAGGTGCAAAGCAAATGCTAGATGCTTTACAGTAAATAAGATGAGCATGACAAGAAAGAGTGTCTACCAGGTGTTCACTATCTCATGGGAGTAAGAAAGGCTGGATAAATAACAGCAGCACAGCAGGAACATGAAGTGCAAGTGTCTCATGGTTCCAATTTGCCTCTTTGTTTCTGTGATAAATCACTGAACAAAAGCAGCTTGGGAGAGAAAACCATTTATTTGGTTCATAGGTCAAAATCTATCAATCCTAGAGGAATACCATAGTAGGAACTTAAGGTAGGAACTGAAGTGGGTACCAAAGAGAAATTCCGCTTACTGGCTTTAATTCCTCTGATTTGCCTAGCTACCTTTCTTCTACTGCCCAGGCTCTCTGCCCACAGTGGGTTGTGCCCTCCTATATATCAATTAGCAATCAAGAAAATGTCTTTCAGAAAAGCCCACAGGTCAATCTGATGGAGACAATTCCTCATTTGAGGTTCCCTCTTCCTAAGTGTGTAAAGTTGATAAATGATGCTAACTAGGACAGTCATCATACAGTCACATTATGATATCAGGACAGGCCCAGGAAATCATGGTGGCCTCTGAGTTGAATTTACTGCATGAGGAGCATGCTAATAGATGGTTGTGGGGTAAAGAATAGAAGAGCATGTGCCTGGGCTGATTTCCAGATGCCTAGATAGAACTCACTGCTGGGATGCTGGGCTGAGCCAGCTAAGAGAATCTTGACTGTTTGTCGGCATTTTAGCTCCAAAAGGTAGAAAAAGAAGCCAAACAACAACAAAAATCACTCTACAACTGGTACTTAGTGTAGTAGGTGCTTGCAGTGGTCATCAGACACCCTAGACAGAGGTCAGTGCTGTTCTCCACTAAATATGGAGAAAAAGACACACGGGCAATGAAAAAGCAAATCTGACAGACACAAGCTAATGAGAACGCACAATAAGATAAAGGCCACAGTGAACTTTGAGTCAACAACAAAACCTTCTCAAAGTGGCAATGATGGTCAAGGTCACAGGAAGCTGGGGCCCAGGCTGTGCTAATTCTCCAGGTTCCCTAACAACAGCTGCAAGGAGAACATCCCATTACTCTACCTCTGTCTTTGTCATTGAAATGATTCAGAATAAAGAGACAGGAATGAGCCTTGGCAAGAGAGAACTGACATTCCAGGGAGGCAAAGGATTACAAAGAGCACATGCTCCTCTGAGTGAGTTCAAGTAGCCTGACCTCAACGTGTCACATCTCAATGTTACAGCAGAACTCACAAGTGAGCAATGGAGCGGCTGACACCAACCTTCAGAAAAGCACAGAAATGCAGGAGGCAGATGAGACAGGAGATGGCATAAGTCGGCCTGGTTTTCACCATATGGGAAAAAAAGAACTCTGCAAGCCAGAAAGGGACATTTGACAGCAATCCCAAGGGAATTGCTCAAATAGGGGACCTGTCAGCATTTAACGGGGGAAATTAGAAGTCAATACGGAGTCATAATGAAAAAATACATAGAACTGGGGCAGAAGAGATGGCTCAGTAGTTAAGAGCATTAGCTGCTCTTCCAGAGGAACCAAGTTCAATTTTTAGAACCCACATGGCAGCTCACAACCATCTGTAACTCCAGTTCCAGGGGATTTCATTGTCCTCTTTGGCCTCTGTGAGCACAAGGCACACATGTGATGCACAAACATCATTCAAGCAAACACTTAGACACATAAAACAATAAAATGAAATTTAAAAATATATAGAATTGTGGAATATCAGAACTGGAAGGGTCTCTCAGACAATGTAGGCCCCAAATCCATAAAAATGCTTAACTCTGTGACCTGTTTTCTGTTTGACCATGTCCCACGATAAGAAAGATTACTTTTCAAGGCTGCTCATTAACATAACCCTCTGTTAGACATAATCTGACTAATTCATCTGGGGTGAGTTGTAAATCCACGTCTTATTGTTGGTGTGGCAGATCCCAAGAATAATCCTAATGATGGCACATACAGCTAATCTACAGCTGGACAAAGGGAGTAAAATACATGAAAACTGGTTTGTGAAAGGGTGCTTTTCACTTTAGCTTACACAAGGAAGATACCAGGTATGGCGCTTTGAATGAGAAGGGTCCATAGCCTCATATGTTTGAATGCTTGGCCTGCAGTTGGTGGAGCTGTTTAGGAAGGACTAGGAGGTGTGACCTTGTTGGAGGAGGTGTGTCACTGGGGGTGAGCTTCCAGGTTTCAAAAGCTCATGCCATTCCTAGTGATCTATTTCTGTCTGCTTCTCTCTTTGTCCCATGGTTGTTATCTCAATATGCAAGCTCTCAGTTATTGTTCTGGTGCCGTGCCTGCCTGCCAGCCTGTCTACTTACCTGCCTGTCTGTCTGTCTGCTTACCTGCCTGCCTGCCTGTCTCCTTACCTGCCTGCTTGCTTATCTGCCTGCCTGCCTTCCTGGCTGCCTGCCTGACTGCTTCCTTACCTACCTGCTTGCCTGCCTGCCTGCCTATATACTCCTTACCATAATGGTTATGGATTGACCCTCAAAAACTGTAAGCAAACTCCCAATTAAATGCTTTCTTTTATAAGTTGCCTTGGTTTTGTCATAGGAATAGAATAGTGATTAAGTCACCAGGCAAAGCAGTCCAAACTGGAACTGATAAGTCAGCCATGAATGTCACCTCACTGCAGGTAATAACAGCCGGAGAAAGGAGTGAGCTTACCTATGTCCCTGTCACTCTGATTACTTCAGACTCCAGGCCTGAATTTCTTTTAAATGATCTGCCAATAACTTAATAACCCAGTCCCTGAAGTTCATTCAGCCTTCTATCACCACCAAAGCCAGAAACAGGATCGTATGTCTTTGGAGCCCCATATATCTATGAGTATAATACAAAAGTGCCACTTTGAAGCACACCACACACTACACTTTGTAGTAATTATTTTGTACCTGCCTTCAGATCTCCAACACACACACAGACACAGACACAGACACACACACATACAGACACACACAGACACACACACACACACACACACACACACACACACACACACACACACAAACTTTTTTTGTCCTGACCGAAAATACCGCTGGAGTATTTTATCAAATACTTTGACAGCTCAATTTCTCTTTTGTATTTGGTTCAGGGTTAGGATGGGTCTTCCCACCACAGCTAACTTCAGAAAATCCCTCACAGATGAGCCCAAAGGAACTGGGCTCCAATCTAATCTAGATAATCCAGCAAGGCAAGACCAGAAGCTTGTTTCCTAGGTAACGCTAAATCCAGCCAAGATGACAATGAGAGTCAACCAGTGCTATACTATGCCTTCCTACGTACTGAAAAGGTACTCAGGTTGTAGCCCAAAACACTGAAAGAAACTGCCCTGTCCTTGAGCCCAGACTCCTCCTTCCCATTACGAACTACATGCCCTGGCTCCTTCTATCAGGTGTACCTGGGTAGATGTCAGGGTTCAGTGTTGGGGGTCAGCCTTGACCTATTGAAGGGTTCCTTGAAGAGGGGAGTGAGGAACTGGGAAATACTAGATAGAAAATATAGATGAAGAAAAAAGAGACACGGGATAGCTTCGGGAGGGTCCTGGGTCAATACCCAGCAACCTTGAGTTTATTTCTAATGGGCTTTTTATACACTAGCAAGGGGAGAGGCAAAAGACCTCCTCCTTTCAAGATCAAAGCACAACTACAGCCAAGTGTAGACCCTTCAAAATACCTGGTAACCTCGCCTTTGGCCAAATCATCCTATTATGCAACCCTGCTGGGTAAAGCAAGCTCAGACTTTCTGACCTTGAGTAAGGCCTTACTAAGGAGCCTCTGTGGGGCTTCCACAGGTAGACCAAACTTTCCTTTCACTGTCTATCAAAGAGAAGCAGCACTCTATGAGAAAGCTCCTCCCAGTAAATGCTTTGAATCCATCACCTTGCATTTAAAGCCTCTTTCCTTGGCCTCCCAGTGGGATTGTTCAGGTACTCTTCTCTTAGGGTAAAATTCTCCCAACCTGCTTTGGGGTGACCCCAGCCAAAAGTCAGGCCACTCTCATTTCCTCCACTACTAAGTAAAATATTCGGGGCCAATGTTGTTCTGGAATTATTTTATATTTCATTTTATACATTAGCAAGCAAGTAGGGACGAGAGAATTTTAAAGAGCAGCTTTGCCTGGTTTAGAAATGTCTGTGACAGAGGTTGAGAACATAGCACAACCGTCTCTGGGTCAGATGCCCTTGCCAGCCTTGGCTGTTCATGTCTGTGGTCCTCCTGGGCAGCTGCTTCTCGTGTATAGGCTTTTGGTTTCTGGGGCCCCCAACCCTGCAGTAGCCCTTCCTCCTTGTGCCAAGCCCAGTTCCATCCCTCTCCCCACT
This sequence comes from Peromyscus attwateri, assembly GCA_902168425.1. Lineage (NCBI taxonomy): Eukaryota > Metazoa > Chordata > Mammalia > Rodentia > Cricetidae > Peromyscus > Peromyscus attwateri. The sequence goes on from CABHPP010127940.1 coordinate 34,885, forward strand.
ACCCTGGGATCTACAGGGTCAAGCACTGGCCTCCTCAGAGCTCAGCATGAGTCCTGGTTGCTTTGTCATTGTCACTTGACACAAGCTGGAATTATCTGGGAAGAGGAACCTTCATTGAGAAAATGCCTCCATCTAGATTGCCTGTGAGTCTGTAGGGGTATTTTCTTGATTGATAATTGATAGGGGGACCATCCCACTGAGGGTGGTGCCACCCCTGGGCTGGTGGTCCTGAATGGTACAAGAAACCAGGCTGAGAAATCCATGGGAAGCAAGCCAGTAAGCAGCACTCCTTCATGGCCTCTGCTTCAGTTCCTGCTTCCAGAGTCCTGCCCTGACTTCCTTCAATGACAGACTGTGACATCTGAGAGTTGTAACATAATAAACCCTTTCTTCCTCAAAAAAAAAAAAAAAGGAAAAAAAGAAAGAAATGTTTGTGAATGTGTAGTTATAAAACAAAAGCTAAAATAGAAATAAAGTTTCTATTCCAATTTAATAAGAATTGGTAAGATTGGAGGAACGAGTGATTTGTATCATCAGATCCCCTCATTTAATTTAGGGGCTTTAGTAAAATCATGGATGAGCAAGAAAGAAAGAGAGGAAAAAGACTGGGGGGGGGGGTGGGTCAAGGATTGGGACTTTGGGAACAAACCAAACAGGGCTGGAATCCTGGTGCCAGGACTAAATAGCCCACGTAACTAAGTTTCTTAGAAGCTGTAAGATTCTGTATCACGTGAAAAAAACAAGGCCATCAAAGCATTTATGTCTTCTGGACGCTGTCAGACGTAGACAAAACGCACACGGAAGGCTTAGAATGGTGTCTGCCACCCAGGCACTGCTCCGTTATGTGCCAAGCAGAAAGAGAAGGTGGAAGGGTGGAGGCTCAAAACTCCATTCCAATAACCTAAATACAAATAGTTAAACCTTAAAAACAGCGAAGACAGTTTGCATTAGTGAAGCCGAGAAAAATGTCTTTCATAACGTGAAGAGGCAATAATGATCTCCCTTTAAATGATGCTAATTAGTGATAGCTAAATTGCAAATTATTGTTCATCTGAATCCAGACGTTAGGTACAACATATATTGCCAAATACCAATCAGAATCCATCATGCAACATTTTTAAAGGGCACATTATACAATACTGAACCAAACTGTAAATTATTTTTTGACCTTGACTTTATAATAATGTCATAAAGGCATCACTGGAGCCAGGGAAAAGGATTCCTTTAATTACTTGCTTTCAATATCTGGGAGGAAGTACTTCAGGGGTGATTTTAATGAATTTTGAATTACACATTTTTAGCTTAACATTTCCTCATTACTTCTTTTCTTATTAAGCATCACTAAACAGATTTTGGGACACTATGGGCAGCTCAAGTTCAAGGTCATAATTTCAGTGTACAAGCACATTTGCATATACATACATGAGGCTGTAAAGTCGTTATTACTTTTTCATGTGGGTCAGCACACTTATCTTAGAAAGGTTTATAATAAGCCTGTTTTTCAAAAAAAAATTAGCAATCTCTGAGTTCATTTACTATATCAATGTAGGTGGATAGTGATAAATGTGTGGTAAAATGTAGCTCCATTTCAGTCACATATCCTTCCCAGGGGCCATTAGAAACAACCAGGTAAGAATCTCGCTGTGCCTGCCCCAGAATTGCATGATGTGTGCCTCCCTGACGACCACAGCCTTTGATGACTGCTAGAGTTTTAGTCTGATATAGCAAACCATCTGCTTTGTGTTTTAGGGAACATTTTTTTTTCCCTCCACCTATTAGTCCTCCACCTTTTCCCTAGGGAGCAACTATGCTCTACCCTCAGTGGTCCTGGTAGACATGTAGCATCCCCCAAACTAAGGGGAGTGTCATGTAGGCTAATGATTCCCCAATCTATCCTAACAAATTCAGGGAAAGAAAGGTGATTCAGACACAGCTCCTCCGTGCTTTTCTTGGCATTTAGACTGGATACTACCAGAGAGGAGGCGTATTTCCTTTTGCATTGCTTAAGGGAATGCATCTGGGATGGTGAGCAGCCATCTTTTTTCTTGCCATCTGAAGAGACTGCTTGGAGAGGAAGACAATGGGACAAGAAGAGCAGCTGAGAGACAATGAGATCAAGAGAGAACTGACAGTTTGAGTTTCTGAATGCAGCTGCTCTGGAAGCTTTCAGCCTGTGCTTTAAGCTAAAAAGCAAAAACAACACTTAGGTTCATAAAAGAAGCGAGATCGTAGTTTTTTTTTTGAGGAAAAGGCTGGCATTCCGGATTTATTTTGTAATCGATGTCCCTTTCATTTCTTTAGTTCTTTAGTCCTAGCAGAGATGAACCCCAAGCTCTTTTGTTCTATACCCTTCCAAAGTTACTCCCTGAGCCTGTGAATTTCAGCCACATCTATGACTTGAATTTCATCAAAAAAGGTATGAACAGTGTAATTCAAGACATCATCTTTGGGCAGCTTTAAAACAAGGCTTTGTTCTTATCTGTAAACATTGATTCGGGCCAGTGTTTCTCATCTGGGACAAATACCACCTATTCAGTTGTCACAAATACTATGGTTGCTTAGAGAGGAATCTCAGTGCACCATCAGCAAAGCTCAGAGATTGAGTCTCCAACAGAGAAAGCATTGTAGTAGTATACACACTTGCGCGCACACACACAAACACATACACACACACACACACACACACACACACACACACACACACCCCTGTGGCTTGGGAATTCCCTAATTTAGACAGGCATCTGACTTGAACATGAAAGACCCCAGTTTGACTGATTTGTCAAAATCATGGGCAACCCTTAAAAGCAGATCCAAGGGAGAGCATCATGAAGATTTTGATTTAACGAATCTTTAAAAGTTTTTATAGATCCCCAGATGATACTCATGACCAGTCAAGTGTAAGAACTCCAAATTAAACGATGAGCCAGGCTACCTTCTATGAATCAATTATTTCCAGGCACTCTGCAGAATCAGAGCTAAGAGCCTGACAGAAACATGGGCTATGTGTTCATGAAATTTAGAAGGCCAGACACTGACCGAACCTCTTTTCACAATGGCATGCATGGAACATGATCAAAGCAGGCTGAGGAATGGACCAGGTCATGACAGACAAGAACAAGCCTAGTGTTTTCAAGGAAATAACACACAGGATAGTAAACAGTTCACAACTACAGTGCTGGGTGTTATCATCCTTGCATTTTCTTTCCTTGACGATTTCATGTTTTGACCTAAATGTGAAATGCTTTTTAAGAGAATACTTTGTCTACCATTTAAACACCAGTGACTACCCCAGGACCACACATAGATAAACGAGAGTAGAGAAGAAGATTAAAGATTCCATTCGAAGCTCTGAACTTGTGAAATTAGCCATTAGAAAGGGGTTAACAAGAGACTTTGGCTCAGGCTGCAGCTGTTGTTCTGTTGGTAGAATGCTCGCCTAGCATTCATAAAACCCTGGGTTCAATCCCCAGTACCAAATAAGCTGGATCCGGTGGCATACACTTGAAGTCTCAACACTCCTGAGTGGTAAAGGCAGAAAGACCAGAAGTTCAAGGTCATATTTGACCACACAGCAAATTCAAGGCCAGTTTGGGATACAGGGGACCCTGCGCTGGGAAAAACAAACAGCTTCTCAGCTGTAACAAGGTTTCTGCTCCAAATGTAAACCAGAGCATACAATAAGGAGGGAAGCAAGGACAGAAGTGGGTCCAGAAGTTAGAATTTGCAAACCAACATTGGCAAAGAAAGTAGAAGGCACGAATATGATGGGAGCAAGTCTGCTGATTTCCCCAGCAGAGTCTCTCTGCATAGAATGCTCATAGCTCTTGCTTCTTACTCTCCAGGCTGAAGACAGTGGAAATGCCCTTCACGATAGCTCCTTGTT